>JAREIK010000385.1:11790409-11892909 GCA_029783825.1 Sapria himalayana
CCAAAACACAATTCCCCCCAAATAATGGGTCATGCCACTTCTTAGCTTCGAATAAGATCATTACCAATTTTATCAATTAGAAAAACATAATCTACAAATATAACAAATCACGCCATCACTTGCTCAAGAAAATTTGGCAACTCATCTAAATCTAAAATACATAAGAGTAGGCTTAAATTATATCTCTGACATAATCCTATTAATATTAGAAAATTTATTTAATCTCCCTTAGTGCAAATACTTTTATAACACTAGCTTGGGTGTGTTTGTGTGTTTTTAATTATATCAATTAAATAAAGAATTGTTTCCTCTTTTAAATACCCACCAAGTTTACTAATAGCAAGGTCTTATATACCTTCTACAAATCATTAAAAATAAACAAATAATTTATTTTTTTTTACATTTATATATTAATAGTCATTATTTTATTACATAAGATAATTGATGTTATTCGCTATTTCTTCAAAATACTTGAATAACATTGTCAATATATTTTTTTTACTTAATTATTCCTTTGAGTTGTATATATAAGTATAAAAAAACAATCATATATTAAATTTCATCCTCTATTAATTAATCATTCACTCATAATATGATTTTTTGAATATCTAACTTGATACTATATCTTTTATCAACTAATTTTAAAATTTCACTCTTTCCAACTGATATTAGAAATTCTTTTTAGAACCCCATGTATTGCAAATATGTTTACATATATATATATATATATATATATATATATATATTCAAATGTACAAACAAACAAACAAACACACACACACACACACACACACACACACAGACTTTCCTACACATACATCTTTACGTGCCCAACTAGAGTTATTACTCAATAGATGCTATCTTGCCCAACTAAAAACTATCCTTCACGTGCCCCCCAAAACACACAACTATCAAGAATTTAATCTAACTACTTAAAGATTTGTCGCCAACAAGCCTAGTCACACATTGAATTACTAAGGTTTAATAAAATATGAGATATGGGCATCATAGTCTAAAGGGGATTATAGGTCTATCTTCACCTTCTTCACAACACCACATGACTTTGTACTTAGTTGGTAGGGAGTACAAAAAAATAAATGCTGGGTTGAAAAAACACTACTAGAAAGAATAATTCTTTTGGCCACTACATATCATACATAACTACCAAATGATCCATAGTCAACTAATAAAATTGAAGTTGAGGGAATTACTTGTAGGTGTTTGCAAACATATGGGCCATCTCTCATCACTCAACCTTCCTTAGCTCATGAACTAAGATAGGCATAATAAAAAAAAATATGTGGAAAAGTTGATTGCGTAATGCTTCTATATAGAACAACCAATACGAACCACATCTCAAAAATAAAACTATGCTATCAATTTCTCTTCTATCTAGTCAAGTTGGATGATATCACATGTTGTCATATATATATTTACACTACACATCTATATACATACACATCTACATAATTCTATACATTTACACATCTACTAATGCTTATACATATATAAACATATACACATTTATATATCAATACCGACATCCACAACTCTATACACATATATATACATTCTCCTAACTCTATACGCACAAACACACACACACACACATTTACATATAAACATTTATATATGTAGATGTGTGTATACATCCACATCTACATATTACACATTTATAACCAAATATCCACATAACTCAATTTGTGCACACACACACACACACTCACACACACATCCACATAACTCTATACATTTATACATCTACTTATCTATATATATAAGCATCTACATATCAGTATGTATATATACATCTACATTTCCATGTATCTAAATAACAATATATTGTTTATATATATTTACATATACCCTCACATGCTTGCCAAGAAGGATTGATAATAGAAACACATTCTACAAGAACAAACTCCCAAATATGTCATCAATACAAACATTAGAAGCCCCCTTAAGATAATTAGTAGGACAAAATAACTTTTCCATTTTAAAGAAATTTCTATTAGTGTTTACTAAAGCACTCATGCTGAAATTAACTTATATGGAACAAAACCATAACAAATAGGATTGTATCATATAATAACTTACAAGGTTATAAAATGAACAACAAAAATTGTTAGCATTACCAACAAAGAGGCACACTATTTAATAATGGTGAATAAAAATATAATTGCATTTATCATCATTATTCCTAACATCTAAAGCCACTAATAGTTGATGCGAAGCAACATCATAGTCCTATACAAACTTAATTTATTGGAGGACAAAAATTATTAAAAGGAAGTACTCATAATGAAAAATAATTATGTTTAGATATCTCAAACAAAAAATAATTATAATTCGAGACAATTTTTTTTTATTTTTGTATTTAGTGCACCCATATAACAAATAATTATGTTTTATCACACTCAAATATATCAATGTAAAAATGCCTCTCCCCTCATCCATGTCACCATTTTAAATAGTTCACATTAGATTCAAAAAAACAAGGCTAGGATAAAAAATGTAGGTTGGATCTAAAAAAATCTCACACCAAACAAAAACATATGTGGCTTTTGGCACACCCCTTTCACATCTAAATTGTTTTCTTCCCCAAAAAGCCCAAAGACCCCATTGTCTCTATGTTTTGACATTGTGAGAATGCCAAAATTATTATTAATTGACACCATCTAAAAACTTAGTTCGATGGGTATCCTTCATCCAATATAGCTCTATAAGTATATGAGTCATATAATTAATAAAGTGTATGTAAGTATAAATACCAAATATAGTTGGATTATATAGGTAGTTTAATCAACTACTAGTAAATTAACTACTACTCGAGTTGAATACATATACTTGGTCTTCGAAAAGAAACTTAAATTCTAGGATTGGCTTAAGTCCTTGTGCATGATGATTTTCTCTAATGTTTGGTCAGTGTCATATTTGATTATTGGATGAATGATTGATTAATATAAATATATATATATGCACTATTAGCATACAAGGTGACTATCATGTATCATCCTTGTACTATCACTATCTTGGATAATCTTTTCATAGTTGCCCCACCATATTTAACAATAAAATCACATATTTACTCTTTTAGACATTGCATCAACTACCTTAAAGATTATTTTGAATATGTACTTTTATTTTTCATTCTCTAATTATCTTAAAAATGTTAGATAATATAGTAAAAAATGTATTTTACTTTTCATATTCATAAGCACCAGTCATAAAAATTAATATAAGATTTTTCATAAATCTCACTTATAATGGTCATACAACAGTAAATGACTTGTAAGGTTATCGAAAACTATACTAGTCTCCATTACTTGTATGAGTCCCATGACATACCTTTCAGAATCTACTATTACTAATACTTGACTACGATACTATTTTAAAACTCATAGGTTAAACATTCTACTTAACTCTTATATTACTTGAATGTGATTTCTTCTAGAAAGTATATAATGAGATAATCTTTCACACACACACACACACACACACTTTTGGCTTCTTAAGATTATTCTCATAATGATTAAGACTAATCTCATTACTCTCTATAAAATAAAAGTGTAACACATGAATTTTTGGTTTTGACTTTCTGAGCAAAATGTTGTGGCTTTGGGATTACTGTGATTGAGATATTTACTACTTATAATGTTATTAATAACATTGAAAAAGAGTTCGACTATATTGTTTTTCTCCACAGCACAAAGTTGTGTATTGGAAAAGTCATGATTCAAAATACTTGATACTTTCATTATGTCGAGTAAGTAGCAACTCAAGAAATTACCATGACTACTTATAGCAATGGGGTACTTGACTATTATGATGAGAAAATAATATTATAACCATTAAGTTTTTTAGAGATAGTATAATCATGACTCAAAAAATTTTAAGATCTCGATAATTATGTTGTACAATAAAATTTTTATGTCAATTTGGTTAAAAAGTCACGACATATAAAGAATGCCATGATTGGTTTTGTAAAGTTATAGCCAAGAAGTCATGTTCCAACTACTCAATAATAAAGTGTGAAAGGTGAATTCAAGTCATGATAAGAGAATTATCATGACTCTACATCATTTTTATCCACTCTAATTTTTTGCTTCAACAAATCTATTAATTTTACCCAAAATCAATATGATTTTAATAATATTTGTCAAATTCTTTCAAAATAATAATTTAGTGAAATTTCTTTAATAAATACCAGAATAAGTACAAACAAAACAAAATATACTTACCAAATTATCTAAAAAATTAGTACATGGTGTACCAAACAAATTTTCACACAAAATCTATTGCTCGACCCCGAGGAATGAATATTCCTTCAAAAATTTACATCAAACGAAGTACACATTTAAAATAACCATGATTAGGTAGAGTGTCATTATGAACATTTTATTTTTGAAATGAGATCTAGAAATTTGGGATTCACTATGAAGTATATAAGTATTAGTAAAATATGTTTATTTATCAAACTACCCAAAATATTTTTAGGTTTTCTTCTAAGTAGTACTACAATTAAATTTAAGTAGCTAGACTTATTTTTTTGGTCAAGTTTCATCATTGTCAATCTCAATTCTCAAATATCCATACTATTTTTATTAGTCTAGTTTTCTCTCTTCCTTTTCCTTTTATTCTTTATATCAATCAATAATATTGAGTAGAATATGTCCAAACTTTATTTCTTTATTTGGATAATGATATGAAAAAATTCCGTGGCTCATTCAGCTTTTACAATGGCTTTGTTCCTCATGAATCTAGTGATGATAGTCATGACTTTTTTGGTATCATGACTTTTGGCAGCACTCCAACCTAAACCTTGTCATTGTTTTATTCATTCTCCTTTTTAACCTCATTTTCCTTCATGTCTTCCTCATAAATTATTAAATCTTTGGGTGTAATGACTTCCAAAATCATGCCCTTGGCTTTATGTTTTGTTTCCATTTATCTTATTCAATCTTTTTCTTTGTTTGTTTTAGTAATGACTAAATGTTACCTTCAAATGATGGGTTGACTGTCTAGTACAAAAATTCATGTCGTTGTGGTTGTTCTAGACTTCCATATAATAGACATTCATGACTTTGAATATATGGATGATAATACGGATAAAAATCATTATTCGGTCTAAAATACTACCTACTATTTGAAGTGGATTCATCTCTACTATTTGACATATTTGTTTGGAAAAAAAAATCATCTCTTTGATATCTCCAATTTTGGTCTAAAGATTTTAAGTTAGTCTTAGAAGTTATGCTCATATAAGTGGTGGTAGCAGGTAGCTACAAAATAGTTAAAAAGAAAAACAAAAAAAAAACAAAATATAAATATAATATAAACATTAAACAATTATCACCTCAACACAATAAAAAATAGAATTATCACTTTGCAATGATAGTTATGTCTACTCAAATTAACTAATCAAACTATAATAAAATGATCCCAATAATAGAGTAAACATAATACTAGATATCGATCCTACAAAAATTATGTTAGTATTTCTATCAACTAAGATGGTGAACTAACTATTGCTCAAGTTGAATAGATTTAGATGGTCTTTTGAAGGATACTTAGACTCTAGAGTTGACTCACATCTTTGTGTATTATGATGTTTCTTTAGTATTTCATCAATGTCATGTTCAGTCGTTGGACGAAAGATGAATTAATGTAAAAATTCTCATATGCCCTCTTGGTATATAAGATGACCGTCTTTCTTGGACTATCACTACTTATTATGATCCCCTCATAATTGTCTCATTATTTTTTCAATATCAATTCTATACATTGTTCAATATAATGATTATTCTCACATCTACTCTTTTTATATAGTACTTCAACTTATCTTGATGATTACTTTAATTATTTAATTATATTCTCTACCAAATAATTAACTTTAAAACATGAGAAGATATGGTACTAAATGTATTTATACTTTTCACTTCATAAGTATTATGCTTGTGACAAGTGATATATGTCTTCCTATAAATATATGCTATGTAAGTCATATAAGATAGAATGACTTGCAGAGCTATTATATCATAATAGTATCTTCTATTTGTGTGTCATATAACATACCGATCATCATTCTCTAAGACTGACACATTATTCACATACTATAATGAAAATCTTATATTAGATATTCTATTCAATCCACATATTATTTGAATATTAGTTTTTCTATAAAGTATACAATAAATTGATCTTAAATATGTCAGTACTCTTGGCTTTGTAAGCACCATATTTGTAATATTTAAACTTACCTCAACTTTAGGTTTTTGCACATTGGATTATCTCATACGTTAAGATTATAAAAGCTGTCACTCCATTCTTACTGCACTATGTGAGCATGTCCCATGTGTTACCCATCACTATCAATCACAATCGACATACATAAATATATGTATTCATGAAAACCCTTAGTTTAAATTCTATTCTATATCTGTATTCATCAATATCCAAAATAATATAAACAAAAATATAAACTCAAAAATTATTTATTCAACACAACACAAGTACATTAACCAACCTTATGTATCAAACTAAACATTGAAGAGAAAAATACATGAGATGTATTGAGAGACATCTCATCAATTCAAGGGTTCCCAAATGTCCAAGTAAAAATCTAAAATTGCATGAAATGTGTTTGCCTTGAATTTGCCTTTATATGGGGGTTAAAATTGTGTATCCTATGGTTCTTGGAATGCATGGTTGGATTTCCCCCCCTCCTCTCATTTTTTTTATATTTTTCTAATTTTCATTTTTATACTTCGTGGATCAATGTGATAGTTTAAGCTATAAGTCACGATGTAGGCTTGATATCATGACTTTATTAACTCTTTGAATCTCTCGTGGAGCATTGATATCATGGTGTTAATGAATATAATAATTCAAGTAACTATTCTCTAGAGTATGATGTAATGACACTGATAATGGATGCGACTAATATCATTATTCTTCGTAACATAAAGTCATGATATCAAAATTAGTTGTGGCTTTGGTCTTGCTTTTCTGAGCAATGTATCATGATGTTATAATTTGTTGTAATTGTTGTCTTTACTCTTTATAACACAAAATTATAGCACTAAAATTAGTTGTGACTTTGGTCTTCTTTTTTTTAGCCAAGAGTCATCGCTAAGGGATTACCATGATTGCAACAATTACTTTTTAAAACACAAAGTCACACAATTGAAGAAGGTCATGACTCTGCCATTTTTTTATCTAGACTCAAGAGAAAAAAGTTATATTGTTAGAAATGTCATGATGATAGTATATATTCTCTATAATAAAAAGTCACAACAAAAACCTAATGTCACAACACAAAATACTTGATATTTGGTGATGTATTGGATAAGTTGCAACTATAAAAATTGATGTGATTAGATAAATGTTGGATACTTGGACACAATGATGTGAAAATAATATCATGTTTAAGTATTTTTAAGATAGTATAGCTATGACTCTAAGTCTAAGATAATATTACAGTTATGATTATTGTATTACATAGTGAAATACTTGTGTCAACTAGGGAGAGTCATATTATAAAAAAATCACCACTACTAGTTTTATTTAAATAGGACCAAGAAGGGATACTACAATTATTCAAGAATATAGTGTTGAAGGTTTACTCATGTTATGAAAAATGATTTTTCACGACTCTTCACTATATCTCTCCCCTACAAGGCTTTGTTTAATTGAATCAACTAATTTCACCCAAAATCATTATGATTTCACTAATGTTTGTCAAATTCTCTCAAAATAATAATTTATTAAAATCTCTTTAATAAATACTAGAATAAGTATAAGTACAATAAGATATACTCTTCAAATAAGTCATTCCATAGAATATACTCTCTATAATAAAAAGTCATAGTAGAAAACAAATGTCGCAACACAAAATACTTGGTATTTTGACTTTGTATCGAATAAGTAGCAACTCTAGAAATTATTATGATTACTTGTACAAGTAGGATACTTGGTACCATGATATGAAAATAATATCATATTTGTAAAGTGTTTTAAAGATAGTGTAGTCAAGATTCCAAGAAAATATTATCATCATGGTTATTGTATTGTATAGTAAAATACTTATGTCAACTAGGTAGAGTCATGGTATACAAAGAATACTACTACTAGTTTTATATTATTATGGCCAAGAAGGGATACTATAATTATTTAAGAATATAGTGTGGAAGGTATACCCAATAATATATATTCACCACATAACTTATTCCATAGTAAATACTCCATAATAAAATGTCACAGCAGAAAACTAATGTTGCAATATAAAATACTTGATATTTTGGCTTTGTATCGAATAAGTCACAACTCTAAAAATAGTTGTGACTAATTGTACTCATAGTATACATGGATACCACGAGGCATGATGTGAAAATAATATTATGCTTATAAAATATTTTAAAGATAGTACATCCATGACAATTAAGAAATACTAGTGCCAACTAGGTGGTATCATGTTATACACAGAAAACCACTACTGGCTTTATATAATTATGGCTAATAAGGAATACTATAATTATTCAAGAATACAGTGTGGAAGGTGTACCCAAGTTGTGACAAAGAATTTTTCATGACACTTAATTATTTCTCTCCCCTCCAAACTTCTTTTCCACTAGGTGTACAAATTTACCCAAAATCACTATAATTTCACTAATGATTTTCAAATTCTCTCAAAATAATATTTTATTAAAATTTCTCTAATAAAAATTATAATATGTATAAGCACAATAAGATATACTCACTAAATAACTCACAAAAAATTGTTCGTGTTTGCTAAAAATCACTATCATGTGGATCATCATCATCATTAATAATCAACTCCTCAATTTTCACTATGGCTGTAGTCCCTATCCCAGCAAAATCCTAGATGTTAAACCTCAAATCATCTGAGTCCTTCATGTATGCTAAGGTCAACAATATTTGGACGTAATTTCAATATCCAATCCGAAATCACATTCACTGCAACAGAAAAAGCAGACTCTGATATTATGCTCAACACAAAAGGAGTCAGTAGATCATGTGTCATACTAATAGCACGAAAAAGGTGGACTCATATGATTTCTAACATTGTAATATATCAAGATTCTTAGTATCAGAATTTGATATGATTGAGTAGTAATCGGTATCTAAGTACCAAGAAAGCTCACTCCTATGCGACAATCCTTTTTGTCGTTCCCCCCTCGCTAACTGAATGTAAATATTGTCATCTACGAATATGGTATTCATGTCCATACTCGTACACTCACTACTACTACCATCATACCTAGTATTGTAGTATGTGAAAAGGTCATTCAACTTTTTATGAATGAACCATTCAGGTAAGTTTTCCAGGTTCATGCATGAGGAAATATAAGTTAAAATGTTATCTACCCCTTCCACCTTAACCCTAGGGTCCATGCATGCAGTGAGACAATAAAGAGATGGAATGATGGACTAGTACTTTAAGTACTTGGTTTCCATCTCTACAACCATATGACTAATTTTCGGGTTAGCTCAATACATCCTAAACATGCTACTAATGTTGCATATGCACTTAAGTGCAATGCAAGTTGTGGGAGTATAAATCGACGAATACATATTCGTCGTGTTATAAAAAATATTCATAAATTTTATAAATGAAATTTTCATAGCCTAGTCAGTATTATCAATAAAAATTTATCACTCATACTATTGATGTATACAGATTTCAAATGTTCGTATCCAACACATAACTCCAACATCAGGTATGTGTAATTCCAACGGTGTCTCACATCCGATTGAAATTTTTTTTCTTAAGATTCACAGAAAAATAGAGACTATCTAATTCCTATTGTTTGTGAGGCATGCGAATGTATTTTAGTGAGTTACATATGTTATCCAAAGTGGGGAAACACGCCTTCATCCCTACTTGTACAATCAAGATAATCACGTGACACATACGTCTGATGTGAAAAATCTTTCCTAATGGTGCGTATCTAATATTCCTAATAAATATGTTAATCGCTACTCCATTATTAGATGAGTTATCGAATGTGATACTAAAAATTTTATTTTGAATTTTATATTCTTTAAAGATTTTCATCATGCACTCAAAAATGGTCAGACCATCATGAGGATGAAGAATCTCAGAGAATCCTAATTTTTTTTTTGTTCATAATCTATTTAGAATCTACATAGTGAACGGTGAGACATGTATAAGATGAATCATCGTGACTAGTCCGAATATTGGATGTCACGGACACCACTTCACTATATGCTATAAATTCATTAATTATTATTTGTTTTTTAACTTATAAAATTTTAGTATGTCATCTCTAGATGTGGACCCAGGAATCCTACGATAAGCTTGCTAAAAATATGTCCGCATGATGCTCAATACTCTTTGATCTTCTGAAAATCTAATCGAAAGATCCATCAAGGTGATAAGTTTGGTCATGTCTTTCCTACCCAACTCGTTATAATATTATGAAGGGGATAAACTTTGAGACTGAACTAGATCCAGCCTCAAAAAATGCATTGCTAAGTTGGGTTTACTTAGGATCTAATGTACCATGTTTTTTGGTGTATTTTCGGCATTCCTTTTAAGGTTCCCAGTTCCAAACACACTCTTACAAGTAAAAATTTTCTTACAATATTTATACAGTGTCGTTTCTTCTTCCTCAACCCTTACATTTTTTTTGTTTTATTATATTAAAATGTGCCCAATCTATAGAAGTCCTCCTAGTTTTTTGTTTTTTAGATATTTGGATTGAGACAACTGAAGAAACAAAAGTATTAGTAGCCTCGGACATTAGGGTTTAGGGTTTACGATTTAGGGTTTTGTGTAAGATATTCATTTTCTAGATTTAAATTATATTTATTAGTATTTATCATTTTTTTGGTTTTTTAGACAAGAGGATAGATTAAAGAGTGGAGCGAGAAAGAGAGAGAGAGAGAGAGAAAGTAAAAAACTAATTATTTTTAAATATTATGTTAAGACTTAAGAGTTTTAGTAAACTAATTAAAAAAACAAAAATATCCGTAAAGTAGGGTAAAGCTAAAGCACGTGCACCAAAATTCCAACTTCCAAAGTTGAGCCCAAGTTGCGAGTCCCAAAAAATTGAGCCAAAATTTCGAGAGAGAGACTTGAGAATTTATGTTTTTGAAAAACATAAAAATTAGAGAGAGGGGGGGGGGGGGAGCTTTTATAGAATAAAATTAAGAATTTTATTTTATTGAATTTTTTGGGACATAATCATGTGGGTCATCGAATTCTGCTTCATAGCTGTTGGAGGAGGGGTGGGGGGGGGGGGTGTTGAATTGAACACGGGCCAGGGTGGTTTCCAGAATCATTGGGCTCAACTTCTACAACTGGGGTGGTTTCTCGACTAGTGCCGAGGTACCATGCCAACAGGCCACAGTACTGTGCTAACATGCCACAATACCATACCAGGCCAAGCACGGCATGGGCATGAGAAATTCACGTGTCATGCCAGGCCAGGCATGATTGAATAGCGTAGTGCCTCGTGGCGAGCCGACCCATCCCAGCATGATTGACACCTCTACTTATATATGGCTGAGTGCTGTATATGTAATTTGTTTTTTACTTAATAATCTGTTTTAATATTTTCATGTTAGTGCAGGAAAGGAAATATTAAAAGCCCGGGGATGCAGCAGTAGCACAATAACGGAGGTCTCGCTGTCCGGTCAGCGGGTTGAAATTTTTGGAGCAGAGCCTGGCCCGGTCCATGATCCGACCCGCTTCGGTTAAATGAACCGGCTATTTTTTTTTTGTATAAAACATTTGTATTTATTTTTTCGGGCGGCTGTTTTTGACCCGGTTGAACTGTTTATCTTTGTTCTCCTCTCTCTCTGCGTGATTTTTCGCAACTGTCATGCTGCATACTGTAAGACATTATTTCTTGGTTTTAATCTGTAATGCATAAGTGTTTTCTGGTGGAGGTAGCTAGTCGTACTAAGCGACTAGCGAACCACGTTATTTGCTGTGTTGATTTCTCGTTTTGATTCTGTCATGGATGCTTGTGGATTGAGAATATATATTGCTTGTTTCTGTGTTGTTTCAGTGTTTTCTGTTCTTAATCTCACTACCCGTGGAAGCGCGATTGCCCAACAATTGGTATCAGAGCTTGGTTTGAGATTTTTCGATTTGGGTTTGAGATTATTCTGTACAAGCAATATTCTGTGAAATGGCTGGAACCCTAAATACCACGAATGAGAAATTCAACGGCAGAAATGGGTTTAGTATGTGACAGATTAAAATGTGAGCGCATTTGAAAAATTTCAATATTTGGAGTCCTCTGGTTCAAGGCTTAGGTCCACACACTGCTGCTGCTCTTGGAATAACCGAGGATGAGGCTTGGAGACGTGAAGAGAAAGCACACTCCACCATTCTATTGAGCTTGTCAGATGAAGTCATTGCTGAGGTAGCAGATGAGGAATCTGCTGTTGGACTGTGGCTCAAGCTTGAGTCTCTATACATGACTAAATCATTGACGAACAAGCTTCTGTTGAAGAGAAGGTTGTTCACACTGAGGATGCAAGAGGGAACCTCTTTGAAGAAGCATCTGGATGACTTGAACAACATCCTCATGGACCTTAAACGTGTGGATGCTAAGGTGGATGATGAGGATGCTGTACTTCTACTCTTGGTTTCTCTTCCTCCTTCCTATGAAAATTTTGTTGAATCCCTCATTGTGGGAAAGTATGAGATCACACTAGAGGATGTTCGGGCTACCCTACACTCCAGAGAGATGAGGTAGAAGGCTGCGGTTGAAAGACTTGAACAACATCCTGCTGGATTGGTGGTGAAAAACAGGAGGCCACAATCTATTCCATTCAAGAAAAAGGGAAATAAGATTCAGAAGAGGTCAAAAGAGGGTGACATTTGTCACTACTGTAAACAGAAAGGGCATTGGAAAACTGAGTGCCCGAAGAAGAGAGCAAGGCTGGAACAGCAAGGTCAACCTAACCCCCCACCTGCTGCTGCTGTGACTTTTGATGATCTTGATGATGGAGAAGACCTTGTGTTGGTAATATCCACAATGATTGCAAGATCAGATTCTTGGATTCTGGATATTGGTGCTTCCTTCCATATAAGCACTCACTTGGAGTGGTTCAGCAAATATGACAAGAAGGAAGCTGGCCATGCTGTGGTGGGGAACAGCCAACCATGTAAGGTGGTTGGAATCGGCACAGTCAGACTAAAAACTTGGGATGGCCGGATTGTCTCACTTTCAAATGTGAGATATGTCCCTGAGATGACAATGAAATTCATTTCTCTTGGTGTTCTGGACGATCAGGGATATTCATTCAGTGGTAGAGAGGGAACACTGAATGTTCACCGAGGAGATGATGTTGTACTGAAGGGGCAGAAAACTAGAACTCTATACACACTGATAGGTTCCACAGTGATAGGGGCTTTTGCTGTCACATCCGGAGAGCCAACATCTGAAGACAAAGTTGAACTTACCAGACTGTGGCATATGCAGCTCGCACATATGGGAGAGAAAGGTATGAAAATTCTCTCTGATCTTAATCTTCTTGTTGGTCATAGAGTCAGTAAATTAAACTTCTATGATCATTGTGTTTTTGGTAAGAAACATAGAACTAAGTTCGGTAAAGCCATACACTGCACAAACAGTATTTTGGATTATATCCATGCTGACTGTTGGGGCCCTTCTAGAGTCACATCTCTTGGGGGTGTTCGTTTTTATTTATGTTTAGTTGATGATTATTCCAGGATGTCCTGGGTATTCATGATGAAACATAAATCCGAGACTTTTATAAAGTTTAAGCAGTGGGTTAGCTTAGTAGAAAATCAAACACAAATGAAGGTTAAACTGTTACGAACAAATAATGGTCTAGAATTATGTTCATCTGAATTTGAGGAATTCTGTAAGGACAAAGATATTGTGAGATACAAAACTATTAGGGACACTCCTCAGCAGAATGGCATTGCTGAAAGAATAAACCAAACTCTTCTGGAGAGAACTAGATGTATGCTCTCTCAATCAGGCTTAGGCAAAGAGTTTTGGGCTGAAGCTATTAATACAGCATGCCATCTGATAAACAGATCGCCACATAGTGGAATTAACTTTAAAATTCCATTTGAAGTGTGGATTGGTAAACCTGCAGATTATTTCAATCTGAAAGTGTTCGGGTGTATTGCCTACTATCATGTAAATGATGGTAAGCTTGAACCTTGAGCACACAAGGGAATATTTGTTGGTTATGGTGGTGGAGTCAAAGGATTCCGTATATGGTCACCATCTGAAAAGAGAGTTATACTCTCTAGAAGTGTTACCTTCGACGTGAGTGCCATTCTGAAACAAGTACCTAGTCATATTCAGTTACCTGATCTTCCTCAAGCTGAACTTAAGGTGGAGCTAAAATCTAAATCTGTAGCTCCATGAAGGATCCCTGTTATTTCTAGACAAACGATAGTTAATCATGAAAATGATGCTAAATCTGTTATTGAACCTGATCCTGAAATTGCACCTGAAGAGTCTATTCCCTACTGTATTGCAAGGGATAGACAAAGGAGGGTGAACGCACGTCCTCCTTTGAGATTCAGCTTTGATGAGTTTGTAGGATTTTCCCTACTAGTTGCTGAAGAAATTGACATTCCTGAACCATCCTCCTTCAGGAATGCTGTTAATTGTCCTGAGTCTGAGTCATGGTTGGTTGCCATGAATGAAGAAATTGAATCTCTTCATAAGAATGGTACCTGGATCATTGTACCTAAACCAAAGGGAAGAAAAATAGTGTCTTGCAAATGGATTTTCAAGAAGAAAGAAGATGCCTCAATTGCTGGTGGTTTAAAGTTTAAGGCACGTCTAGTTGCAAGAGTGTTCAGTCAGAAAGAGGGTGTTGACTACAACAAGATATTCTATCCTGTAGTTAGACATACCTCAATAAGAGTGCTTCTAGCATTAGTAGCACATCAGAATCTTGAACTTGAGCAACTAGATGTCAAAACTGCTTTTCTTCATGGAGATCTCGATGAAGAGATCTTCATGAGCCAGCCTGAGGGTTTTGAGGTATCAGGCAAGGAAACCCATGTGTGCAAGCTTCTGAAATCCCTTTATGGACTTAAGCAGTCTACCCGTCAGTGGTACAAGAGATTTGACTGTTTTATGACTAGTCATGAATACAGTAGGTGTGACCATGACTGCTGTGTTTATTTCAAAAGGCACAAGGATGAGTCATATATCTACTTGCTATTGTATGTAGATGATATGCTTATTGCTGCCAGAAATAAATCTGATATTCATGAACTGAAAGATCTCCTCAGTTCTGAATTTGATATGAAAGATCTTGGAGGAGCAAAACAAATTTTAGGTATGGAAATATTCAGAGATAGAATTAAAAGAAAATTGTTTCTTTCACAGAAACAATATATTCAGAAATTTCTATCTAGATTTGGAATGGTTTCTTGTAAGCCTCTGTGGCTCTGTCCACACCATTTGCTTCTAACCTCCATCTGACATTAGAATGTTGTCCTCGATCTGAATCTGATAAGGAACAAATGTCTAAGGTTCCTTATTCTAGTGCTGTCGGGAGCCTCATGTATCTTATGGTGTGCACCCGACCTGATATTGCTCATGCAGTAAGTGCAGTGAGTAGGTTTATGATTAACCCTGGTCATGAGCACTGGAAAGCTGTTAAGAGGATACTTAGGTACCTCAAGGGGACTTCTGATGTCGGTCTGATATTTGGTAATGAATCTGAACTATTGCTGGCAGGATATTCTGATTCTGACTATGCAGGAGATGTTGACAGTAGACAGTCTATGACTGGTTATGTCTTCACTGTATGTGGTTCTGTAGTTAGCTGGAAAGCCACACTGCAATCTTCTGTTACTTTATCTTCTACTGAAGCAGAGTATATGGCTCTGACTGAAGCTGCGAAGGAAGGGATATGGCTGAAAGGTTTTCTCAAGGACCTTGGTCTTTATGAAGAGGTTGCAACAGTCTTCTGTGACAACCTCAGTGCTATTTGTTTAGCAAAAGACTAAGTGCACCATGAAAGGACAAAGCACATTGATGTGCGATATCATTTCCTTCGATCTGAGAAGAGGGTACAAGTAAAGAAGATTACAACTTCTGATAATCCAGCTGACATGTTTACCAAACCTGTTACTTTGAATAAGTTAAGACACTGTCTTGACTTACTGAACATATCAAATCAGATGTAGTCTTTTTGGACTACCTGTTTATAGAGAGTGTTTCTCTATCTGTATGCAAAACAAATTAAGGTGAAGATTGCTGTATATGTAATTTGTTTTTTACTTAATAATCTGTTTCAATATTTTCATGTAAGTGCAGGAAAGGAAATATTAAAAGCCCGGGGATGCAGCAGTAGCACAATAATGGAGGTCTCGCTGTCCGGTCCGTGGGCCGAAATTTTTGGAGCAGAGCCTGGCCCGGTCCATGATCCGACCCGCTTCGGTTAAATGAACCGGCTGTTTAATTTTTGTATAAAATATTTGTATTTATTTTTTCAGGCGGCTATTTTTGACCCGGTTGAACTGTTTATCTTCGTTCTCCTCTCTCCCTGGGAGATTTTTCGTGACTGCCGTGCTGCATACTGTAAGACATTATTTCTTGGTTTTAATCTGTAACCCATAAGCGTTTTCTGGTGGAGGTAGCTAGTCGTACTAAGCGACTAGCGAACCACGTTATTTGCTGTGTTGATTTCTTGTTTTGATTCTGTCATGGATGCTTGTGGATTGAGAATATATATTGCTTGTTTCTGTGTTGTTTCTGTGTTTTCTGTTCTTAATCTCACTACCCGTGGAAGCGCGATTGCCCAACACTGAGCCATAACGAGGATGAAGATTCTCTGAAAATCCTAATATCTTTTTATTTAGTATCTATTTAGAATCTACATATTGAGTAGTGAGGCATGCATAAGATGCATCATCACGACTAGTCCAAATATCGAACATCATGAGTACCACACCACTATATTTTCTAAAATCATTAGTTATTATTTATTTTTCAAACTCATAGTATTTTATTATATCATTCCTAGATGTTGGCCTTGGAATTTTATGACATGCAGGCTGAAAATAGATATGTATGATACTGACTACCCTTGGATCATCCAAAAATCTAATCAGAAGACTC
This sequence comes from Sapria himalayana, assembly GCA_029783825.1. Taxonomy (NCBI): domain Eukaryota; kingdom Viridiplantae; phylum Streptophyta; class Magnoliopsida; order Malpighiales; family Rafflesiaceae; genus Sapria; species Sapria himalayana. The sequence continues at coordinate 11,807,536 of JAREIK010000385.1, forward strand.
ATCATGTGTTTAGTTTGGTAATGTCTTCCCTCTCTAACTCATTGCATTATATGAAGAGGGTCAACATAAAAGTAGAACTAGATCCAACCTCAAAGACCCTACAGCTCAGTTGGGTTTTCCTAGGATCTAGTCTACCATATTTTTAGTGTATTATTTGGCATGCCTCTTTAGGTACTCAATCCCACATGAACTCCTACAGGTTAATATTTTCTTACAAGACATATATTGTGCCGATTCTACATCTAAACTCCTAATATTTTTATTTTGTATAAAGTTAAAAAGTAAATCGAAACAATAGATTTTCACCTAATTTTTTTATTTTTTAGATGTTTGGATCGAGGCCATGAGAGAAACTAAGGTTTCAATAGTCTTAGAACTTTTCGTATAGTTATTAATATTATAAATATCTATTTTTATGTTAATGTTGATTTCAATATCATCAATTTTTTTATTTGTCATTTTAGATTTTTATTAGTTCATTAATTATATTCTAAAAAACTATTTTTAAAATAAAATATTATTCAATATTAAATTATTAATAAAAATTAAAATTAAATAAGTAAATTAAATTTTAAAAATAATACTCGTTTGGCCTTTAATGGAATACTGATTGTCGATGTCTGATATTCAATTTCTATAATTTGCACCCGAGTCCCAAGATTGAGCGATTATGAGAATTACGAAAGCCAAAAACTGAATGATCAAACTAACTTAGAGAGGAGAGAGATAAAAATCGAGATGTGAGAGAGAGAGAAAATGAGAATAGGATAGAGTAGAGAAAGAGAGCAGAGTAAGGTAAGAAGTAAAATTGAGAGATAGGAGAGAATATATATGATATTAAAATGATTTTTAAAAAATTATTTGTTTGAATATTTTTAATAATGTTTTAGGGTAGAAACTGAACAACCACCAAATTTTTTACCCTAGCCATTGGGGTGCATCCAACGGTTGAATACATCTCAATTTTTTTAGACAATTGGGTCAGTTCAACCTTGATGGTTCTAGAAGATTCGAAAATCAGACTTTGGGGTTAGGGTCGGGCTCGGGGGATCAGGAGCTCGGATGACTAGGTGAGGCCTAACGAGTCATGAAAGGCAAGAGCTCGGGCTTGGTCCAATCGGACCTTGCCTGAAACCTGACTCAAGTTTTGGGGCATGGTACTCGAACATGCTGTTGGCCATGTTTTCAGGCTAGTCAGCTGGGTCATGCCTGGCCCGAGATGAGGCTAGGCAACTGGGGCATGTGCCCTCTTGGCATGCAAGATGACAATTATCCTTAGACTATCACTACCAAGGATGATCCCCTTGTAATTTTTCCATTGATATATCCACATTAAAGCCATATGTCATTCAGAGTAAGGGTTATTTACAATTCTACCCCTTTTAGGCAAAGCAACAACTTTCTCTAATGATTGTTTTAAATATATATTTCTATTCTTTAACATCTAATTATCTTAAAGATATGAGAGAATGTAATATTAAATATATTTAAAATTTTATATTCCTAAACATCTAATTATCTTAAAGCATCATACTAATGATCAGTAACATATGTCTTCCTATAAATCTTGGTTATGAAAATCATATAAGAGAGAATGACTTGCATGAATATCACCACCATACTAGTCTTACCCAATTACATATGTCCCATGACATACCTATCATTATTCACCATGACCAATATATGATTCATAACTTATGATGAAATTCATATGAACCCCCAATATTACTTGAATATTAGTACTTCTAGAAATTATACAATGGATTGGTCTTAAATATGTTCATGCTTTTAACTTTGTAAGTACCATACTCACAATGTTTAAACTTTACACAACACATGGATTTATCTCATGCATTTAGATTAGAAGGACTATTACTTCTCTCTCACCATACCTTGTGAGTATGTACTATGACTTATCTATCACCATAAATCACAACTAATATGCATAAACCTACATATTCATGAAAATCCTAAGCTTTGATTCTAATTAGTATCGACATCCATCAATATTAAAACAACAATGTAAATATAAATATAAACTTAGAAAATCATTCATTCAACACAATACGAGTATATTCACCAACCCTATATTTTAATATAGCTAGACATTGGAAATAAAATTGTATGAGAAGTGTTGTGAAACATCTCATTGATTCAAGGGTTCCCAATGAATGACTAAGTGAAAATCTAAACATAAAATCTTAATCTCAATTTATGATTAATTGTGTTCACCTTAAATTTTCCTTAAATGGGGGTTAGAATTGTATCACCTTGGATCCTTACCATGCATGGTTCAATTTTTTCCCTCCTCTCATTTTCTATATTCTTATAAGAATCACATATATATTTTGAGGTTCAATGTGATAGCTTAAGCTAGAAATCATGGTGTAAGCTTTAGGTCATGACTTTATTATCTATTTGAATCTTTTCAAGAGCACTTATGTCATGGTTGAAATGAATGTGATGACTCAATTAACTATTCTTTGAAGTATGATGTCATGGCACTGAGAATGATTGTGACTAATGTGAATACTCACTATAACAAAAAGCCACAAAACTAGAATTGGTCGTGGCTTTACTCTTGACTTTCTGAGAAAAAGTATCATGATGTTGTGATTGGCCACGACTAGTATCTTTGCTCTCTATAACACAAAGTCACACTATTGAAACTATCTATGACTTTGATCTTGACTTTCTTAGCAAAGTATCACGACTTGGGCATTACCATGAATGAGATAATTACTTTATATAACACAATATCACAACATTGAACAAGACCATGTCTTTGATGCTTTCTCACTAGAGTACAAAGATACGGCATTTTCAATGTAGCTACTAGAGTAAATACTCTCTAGAATAATAAGTCACAACAAAAATATAATATCGACACTCAAAATAATGCGTATTTTGGCTTTATATCAAATAAGTCATAACTTTAGAAATTGCTATGACTATTTATACCAGTGGGGTGCTTGATTACCATGACCTAAAAATAATATCATTCTTATTAAGTGTTTTAAAGATAGTGTAATCATGATTCCAAAAAAATATTATTGCTATGATGATTATGTTGTATAATGAAATAATATGTAGTAAAGTTGTGGTATACAAACAACACACAATTGGTTTTATATAATTTTAGCCAAGAAGGAATGTCGCAACTACTCAAAAATATAGGGTAGGACATGTACCCAAGTCATGATAACGATTTTTTATGACCCTTAACTACTCTCTCCTAAAATCATACACTCTAATGACTATCAATTTCATCCAAAATCACCATAATTACACTAATATTTATCAAATTCTTTCAAAATAATTATATATTGAAATCTATCTAATAAATATAAAAAGTAGTAGAAACACAATAAGATATACTCACCAATTAACTCAAAAAAAATTGGTATATAGAGATTCAAACTCTCCTTTTATCTTCTCTCCCCCCTCACACAAATCTTGGATGCAATATGTATAAAAATCACCCAAAAACCAAAGAGTCATATCTCGTCCTTTTTTCTCGTCTCATCAAATTTACATTGTCTTCCCTGCAAAACTTAACTTTTGAAAATGTTGTCCATAAAGGAGATTCATATGTATAAATTGTATGATTATAACCAAGAATATTACACACACACACACACATACACACACTACAATATGCATATAGATATATGTACTTATATATCTTATTGAAATGTCCGAGGCTGAAACTATGTTTTCTCCAATGGCCTCAACCCAAACTAATTTCCTATCTAAAACATAAAAATCTAGGTGAAAATTAGTAGTATGAGCTTACTTTAAAATAATAAAAAATAAAAATTTTATGAACATCGAAGAAGAATCAATACAATGTATATATTGTCAAAAGATAGATATATATAAAAGTATGTATGAGACTGGTCACCTAAAAAGGCATACCAATCAATACTCTAAAAAATATGGTATATTAGATCTAAGAAAAACTCAACTTAGCGATGAGGTCTTTCAATCTAGATCTAGTTTAGCTTTGTTGACCCCCTTCATATATCACAATGATTTTGAGAAGGAATGCATGATCAACTATTTATGATCACGAGTCTTCTAAATATATTTTTAGAGAATCTTTGGGTAGTCAATATTATGCAAACCTACTTCTAGCCTACTTATCATAGGCTTCCTAGGTCTAGAAGTAGGAATAACATAATAAAATATTACAAGTAAAAAAAATAATTAATAATTAATAAATTTAGGAAATTTAGTGAAGTGGTGCCCATGATATCAGATATATAGACTCATCACAATGATGCATCATTTTCTTTCCTCATCGCCCACTATGTACGCTTAATTTTAAAATTTTATTAGATTCTTCATTCTCGCAATTATATTTACATGTATGAGTATATGACATAGATCTTTAGAGAATATGAAATTTAGAATAAAATATCCATTATTAATTTTGATAATACTTCTAATAACAGAATACCTATTAGTAAATCTGTTAAGACTATTTGAGATGAGCCATTAGGTGAGATATTTCATGTTAGGTGCATGTGTTACATAATTAACCTGATAATATAGGCTATAATGAAAATTATTTCTCTCACATTATAAAAAATAAAAAAGTTATTAAAATATCTAAGGACACTTAGTAGATAATAAGAGTTTAGTAGTCTATTTTGGTCAACAAGCCAAAAAAATTTTTTTTAACAGATGTGAGATATCATTGAAATTATACTTATCATATGTTAGAGTCATATATTGGTTACCAATATGTGATATCTGACTATGTCAAAAGTAAAGTGATAAATTTATTATTGGTGATTCAAACTATGATACATGAATTTTTATAAAAAATTCCTAAAGATTTTTTTATGATATGCTAAATATGTATGTCTGTTTATACTCTCACAACTTGTATTACACTTAGGTGCAATATTAAATATTTGTAGCATGATTAGCAAGTATAGAAGTCACTCTACATTTATTTCCATGACTATTGTGATGGAAACTAAGTAATTCAAATATTAGTCTTCCATTCCAACTTTATATTGTTTGGCTACCTATATGGATTCTAGGCTTAAGTGGAAGAGGTAGAAAATATTTTGACATATATATCCATGTGCATGAACCATGTCAATCTTTGGTGACTCATAAGGGTTCATTCACAAAAAATTAACTAACTTGTTTACATATTATAATATTATGTATAATAATTGTAGTTATGTTTTGAGTACGAACATGAAGTGTCTGGTGATGAAAATTCTTAAGACATGCATGAGTGTGTGGTGACTCACAAGGTAGTGATAAGCCTTGAGATTTCTTTAACTCATATAGTTTTCATTGGGAAACTTGATGGAAGCATGCATTAATTATATAAGTTTGATGCTTATGAAGTTGAAGGTACAAATACTTATAAACCAGGTCAATCTTTGGTCCTTATGATAATGAAGATCAAAGAATAAGAGTGTGCATATAAAGTAACCTTCAAAGATAATTTATGAGGTTGCCTAAAATGTATGAGTTTATGAATAAATCTCAAGTAAAGATAAATTATTATCTTATTAGTAACATACTAATGGGACAAAATGAAGGACCACCATTGGGACAGGCTCAATGGTGACAACCACCTTATATGAAAATAGGGCAATGAATCATTGATTAATATCTTAATCTTTATTTTGTATCCAATATAATATATGTCGAGCAACTTAAATATTATTATATAGATAAATTGAATAAATAATGGACCTAAGATTGTAAACAATCTGAATATTTATTTTACTGAAAATAATTTTATCTCACTATTGAATAATACAACAGATAATATAATTTGTATGGGATCAATATATGGACTAAAAGTCATTTTACAACTAAAATGACCTATGCATATGCAGAACTCTATTTATGAGATATTTTCATTAAAAAACATTTGCCACATTGCCTAACTGATAAAATTAGGTAGCATAACAAAGCCAATAAGTTTTTAGTGTCATTAAAAAATATTTAGTTTAGTTAGTCAATATGAGTTGATTTAAATATCATTTTAAAAGGATAATTTCTTTTTAATAGTTTAGATAGTATTAAGTTTGATAAATCTTCTCGAATCTAATTATTAAGTCTTATTAACTGGTTTGAAAGTGGATAGTTGTGGGTTGGTTTTGCTTGTAAATTTTGTTAATTTCCTAGTTAGCATATTTATATGAGTTGAAGCTCTAGGATTGAGCTAACTTCTCTAGACCTAGAAATAGAAGAAATAGAAGAACTATTACTAGACAAAGAGCTGATAAATAGTCTATGGAGGGTATTGGTAGTAACAAAGAACTCCAATGTGGTAATGGGCAAGCTATCCAACAACTCATCTACTACCATACCTTGGGAGACTATTGGATGCATGTGATAATGGATAATTATTTGGGTATGCATTTGTAATCAATATAATCCATTTACTTTGAGTTGAAGCCAAATGTTATAGTTATAGTTCATCAGCATCAATATAGTGGAATGGCTTTAGAGGACTCTAATGTACATGTCATAATATTTTTGGAGCTATGCGATATTGTAAATATGAATGATGGAAGCTTTTACATAATAAGATTATGCTTATTTTAATTTTCATTTAGTAATAAGGCATAAAGTTTGTTCCAATATTTACCATGAGACTCCATTTAGTGTTGGGATGAATTAGTGAGAGCCTTTCTCACTAAATTCTTTCCACTCCAAATTACATCTCAATTATGGAGCAAGATAATCCAATTTTAACAAGTTGAGCATGCAAAACTATATGATTCTTTGGACCATTTTAATGATTTATTGATGAGATATATTCAAAATGGATTTGAGTTGTGGTTCCAAAGCCAAACTTTTTACAATGGGCTAAACTATGCAATGAGGTGTATGGTTATTGGAGCCTATAGAGGGTAAATATTGAATAATATGCTGGGGGAAGCAAATCATATTTTTGAGAATTTAGCAAAAATAACTATCAGACTGAAATGAATTGATCATTTGGAAGAATATAAGCCAGGATATTAGAGTTGGATATGTTCACTATCATTAAAGCGAAAAGTGGGAGATCTTTTAAGGAAGCTTTATATCAAAGAATAAGAGAGAAGAATATCAAGAAAGATCACCATTCATCTACATAAATTAGTGGTCTTAGAGTCCATTTATCAAATGGAAGAAGCTAATAAAATATAAAGCAAAGGGTATGTGTTTCAACCTAATAATAATGTTCCAGCATATTACTATCCAAACATGAGAAATCACAAGAATTTTTTATAGGGAAGATATGTTAGTGAGTTATAGAATATTGGACAATCATCTAGAAATATTGGGAACAAAGTGATAAGCTACACTAATCAAGGAGGATCAAGATTTAATTTCCAATCATCAAGAAGATAAGTGAAGCATTGTTTGGAACAATTGATGCAAGCTATCTTTGTAGACTTGAAAAAGAATAATACCCAAAACAACTAGAATGAGGAACTTAAAGGGATGATGGACCAAACAAGTTTATTAATGAGGATATTGACTACTATCTTGGATAATTAACATTATGAATGAAGGGAAGAAATGTAAATGAACTATTGAATGAACAGAAATAAATCTGAAGAATTACTCCTCAATATTACTTAGAAGTAGGAAAGAGCTAACAAGATATTCTGAAAAAGTATATTTTGGAACTTTTGATGGTGATAGTGCTACTACTTTCTCAAAATTCAAAGCTATAGTGCTACATATATATTTTGAACAAAAGAATTCCCGAACTTTTGGGAGTGACAGCATCATGACTTTCCCAAAATGTATGGCCTTGCCAAAAATTTTTCAAGAAGCCATGGCCTTGACCTAAAGAGAACAAAAAATATAAAGAATATAATACCACAACACATAACAAGGCAATGATTCCAAAATAATTGCAAGCCTAACTTTCACTTGAAGATGGGAAAAAAGGGAAACAAAGAAACATAACAAATAGAGGTTATCAAAGATATAAATGAAGAAAAATGAATCAGAATGAAGCTAATGGTAAGCTTATAATGAATTTTTTGTTTCCTTAATGATCTAGAAAAGGGAAATTGGATGAATACTTAAAAAAAATTTCAATATATTCTAGAAATAAGAAGTCAACATATTGTTTGCTAAAGTTATAGCCCAAATATAGAATTAGATGAAATTTATAAAAATAAAATAATTAGTAAGAAAAGTTGGAGATGTACGATTCAAAGAATATGACCTAGAAATATAGTGAAATCATTTAAAGAAAACTTCCAAGAAAATTGAAGGACCTTGAAAGCATTATTATACCTTTCACTATTAGAGATCATATCTTTTGGAATATATTGTGTGATTTGGGATCAATCATTAACTTGATGCCCCTATTAATTGTATGAAGATTGAATCTTAGCAAAACTACTTTAACATTCTCTCACTATAAATTGAGGATCAGACTAACAACTGCTTAAAAAGAATTATCGAAGATGTATTGATCAAGATATTTGATATGGAGGAGGATAACTATGCTTTTTATGCACCATTATTATTAGGAGAACCATTTTTTGTCATGGGACAAATCCTTATCGACATCAAGAAATGGAAGTTAACTTTTTATGTTGGTAAGGAATAAATGAAGTTTAATTTTTACGATGACTTACATCATCTAGATGATGATGAAATAAAGTGTTAGAGAATCGACAATCTCTTTCATATTTCAATGTAACAAAAAGTGGATTTATAGTGGAAGAATTTTATAAAAAACTACTAGCCAAATGAAAATGAAGGATATGAAGCAGAATAATAACTTTGGAGCTATGATAATAATGAAGATGAGCAATACAAAGATGAATAATTATATTGGAGCTATAAAAATGAGGAAACAAATGAAGATGATTACTATGAAGTCGTATCATTCTTCGAAGTCGCAACCTTGATGTAGTCCTATATTAACAACTCCAAGAAAACTAATAAATTAATGGAGAAAGATAAGGTTGAGACATAAATTATAAAAGAGAAAATCACAGACAAGGATGTAGTTGTTCACAATGGCATGATTTTTTTATTATAGAATAAAAATAGTCAAAAAAATCTTGAAGACAAAGTCATGGCTATGCACAACATTCTGATTTCGATGTTACATAAGAAAAAGGGCCAAGAAGAGTAAGAAGAAAAAGTTATGGCTAAGCCTAGCATTGCAATTTTGGGAATACAAAATGAATAATTCATTAGAAGCTTAAAAATAATATTATGACTTCACTCAGTGTCACGACTTTGAAGTTATAGGAAGAAAGATATAAGGAAAAACTTAAAGGTAGACTTATATCAACCAATATTTGTACTATTTAGGAGAAAAGAAAAAATTAGTACACAAGAAGGAGCCTTTGTATTCACTATAGTTACAACATCCAATATTAAAAAATCTCAACAAACATGTGTAGCTAAAGCTAGACTAAAGGAAGAAATAAATAAGAAGGTAAAACAATATATTGAGTTGATAGGGTGGACATTAGAGATTTTCGATGGAGGACAAGTGGTATCTAGCTATGGATGATAAATATAATACTATTTAAGAGAAAACCCAAAAATAAATTCACATCTGTGATATAATAAACACTTATATCAACCACATACATGAATGTGTATATTCAATGATCTACAAGTATAGTCATAAAACTCATATTCTGTCATGACTCTCATGTGTCAACTTGAAGTTACTTCACTATTTTTTATACTTTATGACACTAAAACATAATCGTGATAATTATCATAGATGATGAAGATTTTTTTGGGAGGAGAAAGTTATTATTCAGGGATGAGCAATTATTTTAGTATTTGGGTTTGTTCAGTATTCGAACTACTAAATATTCTTAAGTGTTTTTGGTTCTTTACGATGTAGTATAGACATGGAATGGAGGAAAATGCTGTATATGTAATTTGTTTTTTAATAATCTATTTGTACAATTAAATATTTTTTCTATTTTAATATTTTCATGTAAGTGTAGGAAATGAAATATTAAGAGGCCGGGGATGCAGCAGTAGCATAATAACGAAGGTCCCGTTGCCCGGTCAGTGGGCATAAATTTTTGGAGCAGAGCCTAACCTGTTCCATGATCCGACCCACTCCGGTTAAATGAACAGAGTGATATTTTTTATATAAAATGTTCGATAATTTTATTTTCAGGTGGATGTTTTTGGACCCATGGAACTGTTCATCCTCTCTCTCTCTTCTCTTTGCGCGATTTATCGCGACTGTTCTGTGTGCTGCATACTGTAAGACATTTCTGTTTGATTTTAATCTGTAATGCATGAGCATTTTCTGGTGGATGTAACTAGTCGTACTAAGCGACTAGCGAACCACATTATTTTCAGTGTTGATTTCTCATTTTTTTTTGATTTTGTCGTGGATGCTTGCTGGATTGGAATATATATTGCATGTTTTTTGTGTTTCTATTGTTTATGTATCTTAATCTCACTACCATGGAAGTGCAATTTCCAAAAAATTGGTATCAGAGCAAGATTTGGGAAATTTTTCGAGAAATTGTGCTATTAGGGTTTGAGATTTTTCTGTACAAGCGATATTCTGTTAAAATAGCGGAAATCCTAAACACCACGATTGAGAAATTCAATGGCAGAAATGAGTTTAGTATGTGGCAGATTAAAATGTGAGCTCATTTGAAAAACTTCGATATTTGGAGTTCTCTGGTTCAAGGCTTCGGTCCACACACTACTACTGCTCTTGGAATAACCGATGCTGAGGCTTGGAGATGTGAAGAGAAAGCACTCTCCACCATTCTGTTGAGCTTGTCAGATGAAGTCATTACTGAGATAGCAGATGAGGAATCTGCTGCAGGGCTGTGGCTCAAGCTTGAGTCACTGTACATGATTAAATCATTGACGAACAAGCTTCTGTTGAAGAGAAGGCTATTCACACTGAGGATGCAAGATGGAACCACTTTAAAGAAGTATCTGGATGACTCAAACAACATCTTCATGGACCTTAAACGTGTGGATGCAAAGGTGGATGATGAGGATGTTGCACTTCTACTCTTAGTTTCTCTTCCTCCATCCTATGAAAATTTTGTTGAATCTCTTATTGTGAGAAAGAAGGAGATTACACTAGAGGATGTTCGGGCTGCCCTACACTCTAGAGAGATGAGGCAGAAGGCCGCGGTTGAAAGACTTGAACAACATCCTACTGGATTGGTGGTGACAAACAGGAGGCCACAACCTATTCCATTCAAGAAGAAGGGAAATAAGGTTCAGAAGAGGTCAAAGGAGGGATCCACAACGATCTCAAGATCAGATTCTTGGATCATGGATACTGGTGTTTCCTTCCATAAGCACTCACTTGGAGTGGTTCAGCAAATATGACATGAAGGAAGCTGGTCATGCTGTGGTGTGGAACATCCAACCATGTAAGGTGGTTGGAATCGGCACAGTCAGACTGAGAACTTGGGATGACCGAATAGTCTTACTTTCAAATGTGAGATATGTCCCTAAGATGACAATGAATCTCATTTCTCTTGGTGTTCTGGATGATCAGGGATATTCATTCAGTGGTAGATTAGGAACACTGTATGTTCACCGAGGAGATGATGTTGTACTAAAGGGGCAGAAGACTGTAATGCTATACACACTGATAGGTTTCACAGTGACATGGGCTATTACTGTCACATCCGGAGAGCCAGCATTAAAGACAAAGCTGAACTTACTAGACTGTGGCATATGCGGCTCACACATATGGGAGAGAAATGTATGAAAATTATCTCTGATCTTAATCTTCTTGTTAGTCATAGAGTCAGTAAATTAAATTTCTGTGATCATTGTGTTTTTGGTAAGAAACATAGAACTAAGTTCGATAAAGCCATACAATGTACAAACAATATTTTGGATTATATCCATGCTGACTGTTGGGGCCATTCTAGAGTCACATCTCTTGGGAGTGCTCGATTTTATTTATGTTTAGTTGATGATTACTCCAGGATGTCCTGGGTATTCATGATGAAACATAAATCCAAAACTTTTATAAAGTTTAAGCAGTGGGTTAGCTTAGTGGAAAATCAAACACAAAAGAAGGTTAAACTGTTACGAACAGATAATTGTCTAGAATTTTGTTCGTCTGAATTTGAGGAATTCTATAAGGAAAAAGGTATAGCAAGACACAAAACTGTTAGGGATATTCCTTAGTAGAATGACATTGCTGAAAGAATAAACCAAAATCTTCTGGAGAGAACTAGATGTATTCTTTCTCAATCAGGTTTAGGCAAGGAGTTTTGGGCTGAAGCTGTTAATACAGCATGCCATCTGATAAACAGATCACCACATAGTGGAATTAATTTTAAAATTACATCTGAGGTGTGGAATGGTAAACCTACAGTTTATTCTAATCTTAAAGTGTTCGGGTGTGTTGCCTACTATCATGTATATGATGGTAAGCTTGAACCACGAGCAAGAAAATGAGTATTTGTAGGATATGGTGATGGAGTCAAGAGATTCCATATCTGGTCACCATCTGAAAAGAGAGTGATTCTCTCTAGGAGTGTCACCTTTGATGAAAGTGTCATCTTAAGATAAGTACCTTGTCCTATCCAATTACCTGATGTTCCTCAAGCTGAACTTAATGTGGAGCTAAAATCTGAATATGTAGCTTCAGGAAGGATGCCTGTTATCTATAGACAAACAATAGCTAATCATGAAAATGATGTTAAGTCTATTACTAAATCTGATCCTGAACCTGCACCCGAAGAGTCTATTCCCTACTGTATTGCAAGGGATAGATAAAGGAGGGTAAATTTATTGATCTTATCAATAAATTTAAAATAAGCTGAAAGCTTTCAAAATCATATTAAAACAATATATTATGTAATCTCATTACACATAGGGCTTATTTTGGCACTACCATAAGCAATCACTGATAAATCATAATTGACATATGAATTTACTCCATGTATTAATCTGATTAAGACAAGCTAGAATCATATATCATGCTATTAAATACTTTAATGGTAATATCATATTCAGATTCTCAATCATACTAATGAATCCTTTTAGGTTTCAGATTCAATCAATTAATACCTTAACAAAACTTATTGACTATGTCTTTCGCACAAACAATAATATCACATATATTCAAAATACAAATCATGCCAGAATCATATACATCACATACTTACAATCAAATATTGCATTATTGGGTTTTAAGAAAATACAAGTTCCTTTAATACTACTATTGGGGTTTCGGGTAGAATATCCAATCTAATTGGAACATGAACGTAGCATAATTTATAATTTTTATCCCTTAACCCACCAAGGATCACATGCATTTCATAAAAATATGAATGAATTGTAAATGAAACTTACCTCTTGTAGATTGAAGTCTAGAATTTATAATTTTTGGTGATTCTCATACATCATAATGTATCAAGTTTAGAATGTATTTACTTCTTGCAATTGATCTACTAAATGTTAGTAATAGTGCTGTAAGCCTATCGTATGGACATAGTATTTTGACTATTTGTGAAAATTAAGTATTATAATGATTTGCATGTTTATTATATATAATATCCTTGAATAATATTTTAATTATTCTAAATATTCCTAATCGGTTATTGTTATGAGAATAATAATGAATTAAGATTAGTATAAAGTTTGATTGATATTCATGGGATGAATATATGTATGAGTTACATCAATTTTATATCTATTTGTTGAGAACAATATTGGACAAACCTGTCTTGAGATTAATACATGGATCAAAGTTATAAGTTAATCTCTAATAGTTATGTTATTAAATCCTTTCACCTTAGATTGCTATAGTACTCCACATTAGGAATATTATATTTTGATATAATCAAATGTTGTCTTTAATCAGATGACTATAAATGTTATACTTGAACACAATATGAATTATATAGTGAGATATGAGTGATTAAGATAGAATTTGTCCCTCTTATTATAAGAGAGATATCTTTAAGTCCCCTCGACAACTGTGATTAAGAAATGCATGGCCGTGCTTAAATGAAATTAATGGAGATCAATATCATTTATTTAGTCAGTCTAATTGAGTTTTGAGTAATCAAAGATAGAATGATATTAGGTTAACTTTATCCATGCCTTATATTCTATCAAGATATCATGAGATAAAATATTTATGTCATTAGCTATATTAAGGTTGTCTCGGATCATGACCTTTTCATTTAACTTGTATAGTCATAATATCTTACTAGAGGCTACTTATGACTTGTTGGATCAAAATGTGATTTAGGCTTACTGCCAATGTTAATTGAACCTATAGGGTCGCACATTAAGAATGACTAATAATAGTTATGGTTTTTCGCTCTTTGTAGTAATTTAAAATGATGAGATTATTTTAAATCATAAATAACAATTAGTTATTATTTAAATTCGAATTTAATTTTGAGAATGTTTAAATCCGTGATTAAAATAAATAAATAATTTGTTACATTGAACATGAGTTTTAATGCATAAATTCATTTAAAATGGGGTTTTAAGGATTTTAATTTAATTTGTTATTATTTAAAAGAGTTTTAAATATATAATTAAATTTATCTATGACTAAAATCCTTGCAGACTTGTATATATATATGTGAGACATATTTTATGCAAGTAGTCGTCTTTTATAAAATAGAGAGAAACCATTTCGTTTTGAGAAGACGAATCTGAACTAACATTCAATAAGATCGTTCATTATTTGTTTGTGTGTGAATACTTGTGGAGGAGCAAAATATTTTGTATCTTTCTTTAATGATTACTCAAGCAAATGTTGGGTGAATCTAATCAAGATTAAGTTAGATGTAGTTTCAATTTTTAACGACTTCATAGCATAGGTGGAACTTTAATTTATGAAAATGATTAAATGTTTGTAGTCATATAATGAAAGAGAGTATATAAATGGTGAGTTTCTTGCTCTTTGTAAGCAAGAAGGTGTCAAAAAAAAATTCAAAGTCACATACATGGAACAACAAAATAAAATAGAAGAATGATTGAACAGAACTCTTATAGAACAGATGAGAGAAATATTGAAGACTACAAATCTACCAAACTCTTTTTGGGTAAAAGCAACTAGCCCTGCATGTTATGTGATAAATTTGGTCGCATCAATTATGATTGATTTGAAGACACTGATATAGATGTGTAATAGTAGGCTAGTAGATTACTCAATTTTACATTTGTTCAGATGTCCTGCGTATGTGATGTACAACACCCAAAAATGAATAAAGGTGAATCCAAAATTTAGAAAGTATGAATTCTTAGGGTATACTGAAGGAGTGAAAGGGTATCATTTGTGGAACCCCATTACCCACAAGGTAATTATCAGTAGAGATGTAATCTTTATAGAAAATAAATGACAAAGAATTGACAATAATAATAGCATGTTAAAAGAAGTTTCAAAAACTACCATTATACAAGTAGAAAATAATCAAAAATAAGATGCTTCAATATTTATGGAGGAAGAACCAGAGCATGAAGCACGAGAGTAAGTCGAGTCTAAAGATTAAGAAATTAGTCGGCCAATACGTAATATAATTTCAATAGCTTGGCTCTTAAAAGTATGTTATGAAGAGCAATATTACATATTGTCTTCTAATAGAAGATGGAGAACTTTCAACATTCCACAAAGCTTTAAATAGTTTAGATGCATCACTGTGGATGACAACAATGGAGAAAGAAATTAAAGATCTACCTAAGAACAAGACTTGGAAGCTAATAATGTTATCACTGTGAAGAAAAGTCATTACTAACAAATAGGTTTACAATATCAAGCAAGATAGCAATGATCAAGTAGAATGGTATAGTGCAAGATTTGTGGTAAAAGGATATGCTCGGAAAGAAGACATTGACTTCAATGAGATTTTATCCCCAATGGTTCATCTTATAACAATTAGAGTAGTAATGACTTTGTATGCTATATTTGATTTATATTTGGAGCAGTTGAATGTTAAAACTTCATTTCTTCATTGAGAAATTAAAGAAAAAATATATATGTTCCAGCTAGAAGGGTTTACTGAAACTAGTAAGGAGAACATGATTTATTAGTTGAACACATCTTTATTTGGTCTAAAACAAGTATTAAGGTATTTGTATAAAAAATTTGATTCCTTCATCATTAGCTTTGGGTACAATAGACTTTATTCAGAACCATTGAAATTAATACAAGAGGTTTGAGGATAAAAATAATTTCATCATTTTACTATCGTGTGTGAATGATATATTGGTAGTAGCCCCAACACATGTCTAATCTAAGAATTGAAGACAAAGTTGGCTAGGGAGTTTCATATGAAGGACTTGAGACTAAAAAATAAGATTCCATAGATGCGGATTTATCAAGACAGAAACAATAAGAAGATTTAGCTTTCTCAAGAAAACTACTATAACAAGATTTTATAATATTTCAATATGCAAAGTAGTAAGCTAATTTCTACTTCTCTTTATGTTAATTACAAATTATTATCAAGGGTGTATCCTATTTTTATAAAAAGAGAGGAAGAAGATGTTTGAAGTATCGTATATATCAGTAGTGGAAAGATTAATATTTGTAATGATTTGTACAAGATCAGACATCACACAGGCAGTGAAAGTGGTCAGTCGATTCATGCAAAATCATAGCATTGAACATTAGAGTATATTGAAATTGATTCACATATATATTAGAGGAACCTCAAATGATACATTATATTATAGATATTCAAACCTTATTATCAGAGTCTATATTGATATAGACTATGTTGGGGATAGTGATAATAGCAAGTCTACCATATGCTATATTTTTACTCTTGTTGGATGAGATGTATGTTAGGTTTCAATGTTATAGTCTATTGTATCTACTTCTATGATAGAAGCAGAGTATGTTATAGCTTTACAAGCTAGTAAAGAGGCAATCTAGTTGTAGATGTTATTGGAAGAGCTTGGACACAAACAAAATGAAATTACTTGTTTTGTAATAGTCAGAGTGCTCTATACTTAATAAGAAATCCAATATCTAACTTGAATACATAACACATTAGAGTACAATATTTTTTTGTATAAGAGAAGGTTGAAGAAGGAAGTATGGATATGCAAAAGATTCACATTGATGTAAATATAACAGATATTTTGACCAAACTAATCAATACTGACAGGTTTAAATTGTGCAGAATATTATGTGAATTCTCAAGAACATAATAAAGCATAGATAAGTGAGAAATATGATTTTTAAGTGGGAGAATATAATAGTAGGGTTAGGCGAAAATTCACTTAGCCTACATCGAAAATTCCTTTGGGATTTCTGATTTTTTATTCTATAAAAAGAAGTTCCATATTCTTCAAAATATATCACAATCCAAATTTTCTTTTAGCTTGTATTTTTTTTATTTTATTGTTTATTTTATTATCTTATGGTTGCATTTTATATTTTCAGATTATTATTGTGGATTCTATTTTTATAACAAACTTTAACAAGTTAATGTCACATCTATCAAATAGTGATCATCAAAAGGATTGGATTTAAATGAATATTAGCCCTTCTCATTTATCTTGTAGTTTATAAAACACATCATATAAAAAGTAGTTTCATCATTTAGAACCAATAAGTAAATTTGAAATTTTAACATATTTTGTGCAGATGCCAAGTCCATTACATATATTTATGTAGCTTGGCTACTAAGAACATTAAGTCAAGATTAGCATCATCATCACAAGACAAGTGTACATTTCATGCTTTATGAAAGATTTGTACCATGAAAAAGTTTTTTTTATTTTGTGAGTATATACATTGAAAATTAATTATATTACTAGAGTACAATCATTGGATTAAAGTTAAAAATTTCAATTAATTATATTAGTTCTAGAGTTCAAACAATGTTGTGCTCCTATAAATATGGTTTTTATAAATGGCCACGCTACAACTATGCAATTTATAATGTGATTTGAAGTATGATATTATATTATGTTAATCTCGTTCTTGTTCACCATCCATTTTATGCAATCTGCATTTTTTTTAATTGTCAAATTTTGCCTTTGTTTTATTATTATGTATAATGTTATGATTTTTAATATTCTGTTGCAATCCCATATATTTTATCTATTTATTTTTATTTCTTTTATTATTGCTTTAAATACATGGGTTAAGAGCCTTGGTTGTCTTAATTTGCAATATCCATTAATAAGTAGATGGCTTCAATTGCTTTCTTAATCATTATCTACTGAATTGGTAAAGTATTCTCATGACCTATTCTGTTTTTTATACTAGACATCTTCACTTGAAATTTCCTGATTCGTCATTTGAGAAAAACAGTAGATCAATAGATCATTGTCCAAGAAAAATGTGCGACGTAGAATAGTGCCCAAGTAGCTCGCTAACAATGCAGATGAGAGCTTCTGGGTTGCTTGCTTTAATTATACAATTGACTCAATTTTTTTCATTAATACTAGCATGGGCATTGGAGAAATTCACACCCGAGAGCCCTCTATCGTGGATTCATATCACTGTTATTACTTTAATTTGATCCCCTACCAGTCGCTGGCACCTGCCCGACAGTTTCGGGGGACATTTTAATGGATAGTCAGCTTTTTTATTTTGCAAGCTCTTGGGCCTCTTGAAGAAATTGAGCTCATTTTTCACAGCTTAAATTTTTATAGTAAAGGATATCTGAAAGGCTCATTCGCATTCTTGAATGTTTTATCCTGTCTACAGGAGATTTCTCATCTCGTCTACCGTGCTCATCTTTAGTTGTCATGCTGTCAGCCTCCTAATCTAATAAGCAAAAAACAAGCAAAGTTGCCTTGATTATCGATGCTACCTAGGGCTTTGGTTGCAGTCGTTTTCGTTTATCACTCAAAACAGCCCCTTGCATTTTTAACTTTGAAAAAGCCCTCTGGTGCTTGCTGCTATTTCACAAACTTTTAAACAGCCCATCAAGGTAATAGGTGCAAAAAAATTCAGCATGTAAGCCCATGTAAATTACAAAGGCAATTCCTCTGTTTTCCATCAATTTGTCATTGTCCCATTGTATATTGAGATTAGATTCAGTTGTATTTGCACAATTCTTACTTTCAAATGACGAGACCCATTCTGACGTCCATTTGATATCTATGCAAATATGATAGTATGACAACCACAACCTTTTCCGCATCACGATAACTCTTCCCTTCGAGAGTTTTAATGGGCATCCCCTAGAAAATATTTGAAAAAAGATGATTACAATTTTAAATATTACAAAAAAGTAATTAAGAGGTCCGAGATCTTTCATTTCAAATTGATGACCAAGAAATTGTTTTAGATCTTGAATATCTTGCATGTCTTCACCTGTAATAATCATGTCATCTCCGAAAAAGAGCTATATCAGAGAATTGCTTGAAAAGTCATGTTGGGAGATGATAGAATTGAACTTTGTGAATCATGCCTGAGAAGTCTGTTTAAGGCCATAAAGTGTCTACCATAATCTACATACCTTGTGAGGAAACTCCAGTGAGTGAAAATAACCATGAGAAAGTTGCAAATGGACTTCCTCAGAGTTCATTAAGAAGTATTTTTAACATCCATTTGAAAGAACGACCATTTGTAAGCCGTAGAAATAACAATAAGAGTCCTGACAGAAGAAAGTCGAGCCACATGAGAAAAAGTCTTCTCGTAACCAATCCCATTTTCTTGAGTAAAGCCCTTGGCAACAAGGCAATTCTTGTAGCATTTATTAGAGCCATCTAATTGAGTCTTGATCTTATGAACCCATCTACAACTGATAGCTGATTTTCCAGGGGAAAGATCAACTAGATACCATGTCCCAATTTTATGTAGTGCATTCAATTCTTATTTCATAGCTTGCTTCCATAAAGGATTAGAGGAAGCCTCACAGAAAGTCAGGTTCTTGAAGAGACACAAGGGCAGAAAAATAATGGTAGTCACGAGGTGAGAATGAAGAGTAATTACTCGATAGGAATGGAAAAGTTTATGAGAGTGTGAAGGATCGGTAGGATACACAACTAAAGTATTAGTGGGCATGTCAATGATCAATTCTAGAGGCTCATTAGAATTATGAGAGGGTAAATCAGAGATAAAAGTGCGAGACTTCTCAGGGAAAATATCAAGGAGAGGATTGATAGGGGAGACGGGGGAAGCAGGAACATGTGATAGTTTGTAAAACATTTTATGTTCCCAAAAGACAACATGTCAAGAAACACAAAGATGTTTGTTAATGGGGTCATAGCACCTATAATTTTTTTGACCAAATCCATACCTAATAAAACAACACATGAGAATAAGATTGAAGTTTGTTTCGTTCATGATTCTGAAGAAGAACAAAATAGATATATCCAAAGACTCTAAGTAAGTCATAGGAGGGAGACAAACCAAACAACAGATCAAAAAGAAGTTTGATTCTTGATAATGGGATGACACTGATTGATGGTGTAAATGACAGTAAGAGTGGCTTCCCCTCGAAACTGAGGAAAAGTAGAAGTAGCAATGGTGGTAGCATAAACAATATCAATAATATGATGAAGTTTGTGCTCAGCCTTGCCATTTTATTGAGAAGTGCCAATACAAGAGGAATGAGTAATAGTACCAAAATGATCTAAAATATCAGTAAATTCTTTGGCATTATATTCATGGGCATTATCGGGATGAAATATTTTGATAGGTTTAGAAAAGTGTGTTTCAATCATTTTGGTAAAGTCACGATATAATTTATAAAGTTCAGAATAAATTTTAAAGAGATAGATCCAAGTATATCGTGAAAAATCATCCTCAAAAATAACAAAATAACGTGACCCACCCTGAGTAGTAATGGGAGAAGGTCCCCATACATTGGAATGAATAGGGTCAACAGGGGAAAGGGCATGATAAATACCATTATTAAATGCTAAAGTAGTTTGTTTTCCAAATTGACAAGGCATGCCATCAAAACTCTTGGCTAAAACTGATCGTAACAAGCGTCTCTAAAGACTAGTTGTTTAATCCTAGAAATAGATGCATGAACAAGGAGAGAATTCCATAAAGTGAGAGAAGATTTTCTCTTTCCTAAAACAACAGAAGCAAAGAGATGAGAAGAAGGTAGATGAAGTGAGATGAGCTCAAATAGTCTGTCGACCTTATGGGTGGTCCCAACGATCTGTCTCATATGAGAATCCTGCACAATAACACAAGTAGAAGAAAATGTAAGAGTAAAACCAAGTTCTTTGAGTTGCCCAACATACCAAAAATTATTTATAAGTTGGGGAATTTGATAGATATTGGAAACAGACAAATTTGGTGCAGATATATGACCAAGATGGAAGATATGCATAGGGGAAACATTTCTAGTGTATATGGTAGAAAGATAAGTGGGAGCGAGTGAAGGGACAACATTAGTAGAAAAGGTCATATGATTGCAACAAGCAGAATCGAGAAGCCATGTAGGAGAAGTACCTGATATTGCATAAAGAGTAGTATTGGATGCACTAGAAGATGGAAATTGAACTCGAGTGACCATATCCTAAAGATTCGTCATAGAGAGAGATGTGGAAGGATCAGACTTGGAATGGAACTTCATAGCTGATAATTCAGACTAAGTCACTACAGTAGTGTTCTGAAGAATGTGTCGGTGAGTGTAACAAGTTTCAACAGAATGACCTTTTTGTTTACAAAAACTATAAATAAAAAGTAGCTTTTTATTGTGATGGCGTCAGAAATTATTCCCTTTTCCTTTGGATAAGTAGGTAGATAAGCATGTAGAGAGAAAGATAGGAGTAGTCTGTGAAATAGCTGCTGGAGTAGCAAGCACCATGGGTTGAGTAGTAACGGGATCCATCTAAAGATGTGTCTCAGTGTTTACTAGCTTATGAATAGCCTGTGAAATTGTGGATAAAGGATCCTGATATAAGATATGACTTCATGCTGATTCAAACTCATCACGAAGCCCCATAAGAAACTGAAACAATCACCCTTATCCACGGTGAGCATGAACTAGTTTGATGTCAATGGAATTGAAGAGAACTAGTTCAGATGCTGTTAATTGATCCTAAATGTGTTTCAGCCGACTGTGATAAATAGTAATTCGCTCACTAGGTTTCTGATGAATCTGATAAAGGGTGCGTATGAGTGTGAAATTGCAAGAACCACTTGGTCCAGCATACCGGGTAACGAGTAAATCCCAAACTTCTTTGGCAATATCAAGGTTTCCAAACTCATCGATAATTGATGGTATAGATGTAAATCTCTTTTGAATGGAATAGGATGCTCACCATATATATAAAGTCATAGCTTGCAACCTTTGAGATAACTTCACAGGGCTTGAGTCCATTGAGCAGAATTATATCTATCAAAAATAACATGAATCAGACGAGAAACCTCATTCTCAGGCATATCTGGTGTGTTCGTCTCTACAAGTTCTACCAATGTATGGCCTCAAACTTTAGTTATAGGCTTGCTAGGTAGGAAATAGAGAACAAATAATGATGTTTACCAAAAAAAATAAAAAAAAAATGCTATATGGTGGCTTTAAGGCTTAACCCGTGGGAGCAGCATGAGAAAAAAGAATTCCAGAGAACCTTCTCTGATACCATGTAGAAAGACAATCTTGTGTATTGAATAAAAAAAACATATACAAGCAAAAGCTAAAATAAGCTATACGGTACTATTCGGATTGAGTAGTCGTGTGATGTCGAACTAGAAGGATTACATATATATATATATATATAAGAACAAGTTTTTGGAGTCAACACTCTGGGTCACAACCCAGCTAGTGCCAGCAAGAGTGAAATGAGCCACTGATGCCAGAACATGAATCAGGATACTTGACAACACTGAATCATGAACTTAACCTTCTTTTTTTTATATATTTACTTTGAACAATGTAAATTTGTATTTAACAATTATTATAATCATACATATTTTCCCACAATTCCAACTTATGTATTTGGTCTCTCATCCTTTTAGTTCATTTTTTTTACTATTGTACATCATTTTCTATATTATTCATTAATTTGTATTTATGAATATTTTTTTTAATTGATGTTGTGTATCACCTCACCTTGCATGTCCTAATAATGTATGATATGTCTTTTTAAATTTGTTCTTTATATATGTGACACTCAAAGATTTTTTAATCTTCTCATTTCAAATTGTATGCTTGCTAGTTTATTATATATATATATAATGATTATCATATTAATATCATGTCTCATGGTAGCTTAATATTCTACACTATAAAGCATTGCTAATCTAAATTTTGATTATATTTTTTAACCTAGTAAATATTATTTCATAACACATAATTTATGATTTCATCATCTATTCATCCCAATCCTATAATTTATATTTTTATAAATTAATGGTTCTTTAGAATTGTAAATCCTAGATTTGAACGAAATCATATTTTTGAGTTATTGATGTGTATTTAATCTCAATTAAATAATCATTCCTTCCGAAATCAAACTTTAAACTCAAAAAACTATTTTTTTACATTGGAATAATTTTAAAATGTCTACTCAATAATGTGTCATGCCACTTCTTAGCTTTAGAACAATATAATATACAAATAACACATATCTCAACAACACTTGCTCAAGATATTTTGCCAAGTCATCTAAAACTAAAATACATAGGTGCATGCTTAAATTAGATCATTGACATAATCCTATCGATATTATATATTTATTTAATATCCCC
Organism: Sapria himalayana; assembly: GCA_029783825.1. NCBI lineage: Eukaryota > Viridiplantae > Streptophyta > Magnoliopsida > Malpighiales > Rafflesiaceae > Sapria > Sapria himalayana. The sequence goes on from JAREIK010000385.1 coordinate 11,831,150, forward strand.
CTTTAGTGCAAATACTTTTATAAAACTAGCATGTGTGTGTGTGTGTGTGTGTGTGTGTATATATTATTAATTATATCAATATAATAAAGAATTGTTTCCTTTTTTAAATACCCACCAAGTTTACTAATAGAAAAGTCTATCATATACCTTCTCAAAATCTATAAAGATAAACAAATATTTTAATTTTTCTTTAAATTTTAAATTAACAGTCATTATTCTAATACATAAGACAATTGATGTTATTCTCTATTATCATCAAAATTCTTGGATAAAATTATCAATATGTTTTTTAATGTAATTATTCTTTTGAGTTACATATTATCAATACAAAAAACAATCATATTTTAAAATTTTAGTATATTCATTCTCAATTATTTAATCTTTCGCCCATAATTTGATCTTTTAAATCTCAAACTAAACATTATATCTTTAATTGACTAATTTTAAATATTTAACTCTTTTATTTCCATTTGATATTGAAAATTCATTTGATAACCCCATGTATTGCAAATATGTTTAACAAATATATCATACATATTTTTTTTATTTAAATACTCAACAACTCGACCATTGGAAAAATCAACACACACACACATATAAGTATATGCATAAATGTATATATAAACATCAATATAGGGATATATAATATATCTAAAGATACATGCATATATATATATAATACATTTGTTTATTTATATACACACATACATGTGTGTGTGTGTATAATATTTATTTATACATACACATATATATTAATGTATTTACATATAAATAGACACTCACACTACACAAACATTATCTACATGCCCATCTAGATTTAATACTCAAGAGATGCTATTATGCCCAAATAAAAAAAATCCTCCATGTGCCCCCCACAAGCACACAACTACAAAGAATTTAATCTTTATGTGTAAAGACTTGTCGTCAACAAGCTTAGTCACACATTGAATTACTAAAGTTTAATAAATAAGAGACATGGGCATCAAGATCTAAAGGGGACTATGAGTCTATGCTCACCTTCTTCACTACCTCACATTACTTTTCACATATTTGCTATGGAGTACAATAAAGAAATGTGGGTTTGAAAAGAATACTACTGCCAATAATAACATTGTTGGCCACTACACATCCTACATAGAGCATAACTACCAAATGAGCCATGATCAACTATTTGAATTGAAGTCGAGGACATTAATTGTAGGTGTTTTCAAACATATGGACCAACTCTCATCACTCAACCTCCCTTGGCTCATGAACTAAGCTAGGCAAAATAAGAAAAATCATCTGAAAAAGTTAATTATGTAGTGCTTCTTTATAGAACAACCAATACCAACTACCACATAGAATATAGAACTATGATATTAGTTGTTCTTCTAGATAGACAAGTTGGATGATATCACATGACATTTATACCTCTACACTACACATCTATATATATATACACATCTACATAGCTCTAAACATTTATACATCTAGTTATTCTTATACATATATAGACATCTACATATCTATATATCTATACTAACATCCACATAACTCTATACATTCTCATAACTCTAAACACACATACACACACATATCTACATAGCTATGTACATTTATACATCTTATCTATATACATAAACATCTACAAATCAATATGTATATATACATCTACGTTTTCATATATCTAAATAAATATATAATGTTTATATATATTTACATATACTCTCATATGCTTGCCAACAAGCATTGATAAAAGAAATACAATTCTACAAGAACAAAACTCCTAAATATGTCATCAATACAAATATAAGAATCTCTCTTAAATTAATTAGTAGGACAAAACCACTTTTCTATTTTAAAGAAATTTTCATTAATGTTTACTAAAACATACATGTCAAATTCACTGATATGGAACAAAACCATAACAAATAGGATTGTATCATAAAAGAACTTACAAGGTTATAAAATGAACAACAAAAATTGGCAGCATTACCAAGAAAGAAATGCACTACTTAAAATAAGTACTCATAATAAAAAATAATTATGTTTAGGTATCTCAAACAAAAAATAATTATATTTTGGGACTTTTTTTTTGTTTTTGGATTTGGTGAACTAAATAAAAAAATAATTATGTTTTAGTGCACTCAAATACATTGATTAAAAAATGCTCCTTCCCTCATCTATGTCACCATTTCAAGTAGTCCATTTTGATTGCAAAAAAACAAGGCTAGGATAAAAAAATGTAGGTTGGATCCAAAAAAATCTCATGCCAAACAAAAAAAATATATGAGTTCTATCTAGTTCACTTTCTCTTTCACAGCTAAATTTGCACCCAAATTATTTTCTTACCAAAAAGCCCTAAGATACTATCACCTCTCTATTATAACTTTGTGAGAGTGCCAAAATTAACATGATCTGAAAACTTAGTTCATCGAATATCTCTTGTCCAAAATAATATGTAAATATATAAGTCATAAAGTAATAAAGTATATGTAAGTCTATATATTAATTATAGTTGGATTATATAGGCAATTTTATCAATCAACAATAAGCTAACTACTACTCAAGGTGAATAGATATACTTAGCCTTTGAAAAGATACGTAAACTCTAAGATTGGCTCACAACTTTGTGCATGATGATATTTTTTAATGTTTGGCCAATTTCATGTTTGATTGTTTGATGAATGATAAATTAATATAAAAATGCATATATGCACTCTTGACATATATGGTGATTTTCATCCTTGGACTATCACTATCAAGGAAAATCTCTTCATCGTTGTCTCCTCTATATTTTAAGACTAAAGTCATTCATCATTTCATGCAAGGGTTATTCACACATTTATTCCTTTTAGATAATATATCAATTATATTTGATGATATCTTTGAAAATGTAGTTTTATTCTTCATTCTCTAATTATCTTAAAGATGTGAGAATATAAAGTAATAAATATATTTTAGCTTTCAGATTCATACTCGCAAAAAATGGTATATGACGCCCCATGAATCTCACCTCTAAAAGTCATACAAAAATGAATGACTTGTAAAGCTACCACCACCGTGCTAGTCTCCATTACTTTTATGTATCTTATAACATATTTTCACAATCTATCAAGACTGATACTTGACTATAATACTATATTAAAACTCATAGATTAGACATCTACTTAAACCTCACATTACTTTTGGCTTATGAATTTGAAAGCTAAAAAACATACCTTTTACCACCATACTTTACTATAATACTATATTGGTGAGGTATTCTAGAAAGTACATAAAAGAATGATCTTAAATATATTCATACTTTTAGTTTCATAAAAATTAAACTCATAATGATTAAACTTTCCTCAACTTTAGGTCTTCATACTTGAAACTATCTCATACATTAAAATTAGAAGGTGTGTCATTTTTCTTTTTACCTTATCATGTGAGTGTATCTCATGACTTATCGATCACCAATAATCATATCTAATGTGCATTAATCTACATATTCATGAAAACTCTTAGTTTTGGTTCTAATTAACATTCATATTCATCTACATACAAACAATAATACAAACATGAATATAAACTCAATAAATTATTCATTCATCATAATACAAGTAAAGTCACCAACCTTAGATCTCAATTTAGCTTGAAATTAGGAAGGAAATCGCATGAGATATATTGAAAGATATCTCATGGATTCAAGGGTCCCAATGAATGCCCAAGTTAAAAACTAAGTATTTAATCATAATCCCAATCTAAGATTATTTGTATTTATCTTGGATTTTTCCTAAATAAAAGTTGTAATTATATCACTTAGTGTTCTGAGCATGCTTAGTTCAATTTTTCTTTTTCTCTCAAATTTTCATAATTTTTTAAGTGTTACTTTTATACTTTAGGAATCCATGTGATAGTTTAAGCTAAAAGTCATGATGTAGGCTTGAGGTCATGACTTTATTTTCTTTTTGGATCTTTTCTAGAGCACCAATATCACATTGACTATGAATGTAATGACTCAAGTAAATCTTCTCTAGAGCATGATATCACATTGCTAAGAATGATCATGATTAATGTCATCACTCTTTGTAACCTAAAATTGAGGCACTATAATTGGTCAAGACTTTGGTTTTGACTTTTTAAGTAAAGTGTTGTGGCTCTGTGATTACTGTGATTGAGATAATTACTACTTGTAATACAAATTCATGATATTGAAAAAGACCATGACTTTAGTGTGGTCTCTCCATAGCACAAAGTCATGATGTTGGAAAAGTTGTGACTCAAAATACTTGATATTTTTACTTTGTGTGGGGTAAGTAGTAACTCTAGAAATTACCATGACTACTTATACCAATGGGGTACTTGACTATTATGATGAGAAAATAATATTTTAACCATTATGTATTTTAGAGATAGTGAAGCCATGACTTCAATAAAATATCAAGATCTTGATAAGTATGTTGCATAATAAAATACTTATGTCAATTCGTTAATAAAGTCATGATATTCAAAAAAAATATCATGATTAGTTTTATAAAGCTATGACCAAGAATTTATGCTACACCTACTCTAGAATAAAGTGTGAAATGTGTATCTAAGTCCTAAGGCATGATAATAAAATTGTCATTGCTCTCCATCATTTCTCTCTCCTCCAAGCTTTTACTTCACCTAGTCTACTAATTTTACCTAAAATCAATATGATTTTACTAATATGTGTTAAATTCTCTCAAAATAAGAATTTAGAGAAATCACTCTAATAAATACTAGAATAAGTGCACACATAACAACATATACTCATTAATGATCCAAAAATTAGTATGTGGTGCACTAAATAAATTCCTGTGCTAAATATATTACTCATCCTCAAGTAATGAATCTTCCTTCGAACATTCATATCATAAAAAGTACACATCAAAGATAATCATGACTTGATTTGAGTGTCATTATGAACTTTTTTTTGAAGTGATATCTAGAAATCTAGGATTTTTCTATGAAGTGTATGGGTATTGGTATAACATTCAAACTGCACCAAAAAAATTCTTATGTTTCATCTAAGTAGTGCTACATTTAAAGTTCATAGCTAGACTTATTTTTCTAGTTGAGTTTCCTCATTATTGATCTCAAATATCAATGCTATTTTTTAGTTTAGTTTTCTCTCTTTGAAATGGCTTGATTCCTCATGGATCTAGTGATGATAGTCATGACTTTTTCTGGTATCATGTAATCATGACTTTTTGCAGCACTCCAACCTCAACTTTGTCATTGATTTATTCCCTCTCCTTTTTTTCCTCTTTTTCCTTCATGTCTTCCTCATATATTATTACTACTTTGAGTAAAATAACTTCCAAAATCATGTCATTGTCTTTAAGTTTTGTTTCCATTTGTATTATTCAATCTTCTTCTTTATTTGTGTCGGTAATGAAAAAATATTATCTTCAAAATATGGTTTGTCTATCAAGTACAAATATTCATGTTGTGGTGGTTTTTTTGGACTCTCATATAATAGACATTCATAACTTTGAACATTATGATGATAATACAGATGGAAATCATAGTTTGATTTGAAATGCTACCGAATTTTGAAGTTGATTCATCTCTTCAATTTTACATATTTGATTGGAAAAAATCATCTCTTCGATATCTCACTTTCTTGGTCTAGAGATTTTAACTTAGTCCTAGAAATTATACTCATGTAAGTGGTTGTAGCTATAAAATAAACAAAGAAAAACACAAAACAAAATACAAATATAATATAAATAGTAAGCAATAATTACATCAATACAACTAAAAATAAAACTATCATTTCATAAGCATAGTTATATCAACTCAAGTTGACTAATCAAGTAAAATAATCCCAGCAACTACAAAAAAAAATATTGTGACTTTGTGAGGGTATCAAAACTATCATTAATTGATACGTTCCTAAAATCATTGAGCTAGTATCTCTCATCTAACATAGCTCCAAAAGTATGTTAAGTCTTATATAAGTAATAAAATGAGCATAAGTTTAGATATTGATCCCATACAAGTAATGTAAATAGTTTAATTAATAATGAACTAACTATTGTTCGAGTTAATGATATATACTTAGTCTTTTATATCTAGTCAATGTCCTATTTGGTTCACATCATTATGCATGATGATTTTTTTTTATATTTAGTCAATGGCCTATTTGGTTGTTGGACAAAAAATAAATTAATATAAAAATGCTCATATGCCCTTTTGGCATATAAGATGACCATTATCCTTGGACTATCACTACCAAGGATGATCCCCTCGTAATTGTCCTATTGGTATTTCAACATAAAATCCATACATTATACAATACAATGGTTATTCACACATTTATTCCTTTTATGCAATACTTAAATTTCTCTTGATAATTGCTTTAAATATTTATTTCTATTCTATAAAATTTAATTTTCTTAAAGATGTGAGATAATATAGTATTAAATATATTTATACTTTCAACTTAATAAGCATCATGCTCATGACAAGTAATATATATCTTTCTATAATTCTCAGCTATGGAAATCATAATAAAGGGAATGATTTGCATTTCTATCACTACCTTATTATTCTTTATTCGGGTGTCTCCCATAACATACTTATCATCATCCGTTATAGCGGGCACATGATTGATATATTATGATGAAACATTAGGTTAGATATTTCACTTAATATACATATTACTTGAATGTTAGTTCTTCATCTTCTATAAAGTATATAATTGATTAGTCTTAAATACATTCATGCTTTTTGCTTTGTCAGTACTATTTTTGTAATATTTAAACTTACCTCAACTTTGAATCCATACACATTAGTTTATGAAAACCCTAAGTTACCTATCTTTACACATTAGCAATAAGATTAGAAGAACTGTCACCTCATTCTTACTGTACTACTTGAGCATGCCCCATGAGTTACCTATCACCATTCATCACAACCAACATGCATAAATATACATATTTATGAAAACCCTAAGTTTTAATTCTAGTTTGCATTGATTTTTATCAACATCCAAACAAAAACATAAACATGAATATAAACTCATTAAATTATACATTCAACATGACACAAGTATGTTCACCAAACTTATATCTTAATTTAACTAGATATTGAGGAGAAAATTACATGAGATGTGTTGAGAGACATCTCATTAATTCAAGAGTTTCTAATGAATGCCCAAGTAAAAATCAAAATATCGAACCCTAATCTCAATCAAAGATTACTTGTATTTGCCTTGAATTTTAATGGGGGTTAGAATTGTGCCCCCTAGGGTTATTGGCATGCACAAATGGTTTTTCCTCCTCCTCTCATTTTTTATATTTTCATAAGTATTATTTTGATACTTTTGGGATCCATGTGATAGTTTAAGCTGGAAGTTATGGAGGGCTTGAGGTCATGACTTTAATTTTTCTCCTCTTCTCTTCAAATCTTATCTAGAGCACTAATATCATGGTGATAATAAATATAACGAATCAAGTAATTCTTCTATAAGAGTATGATGTTGTGGCACTAATACTAAATTGGTTGCGGCTTTAGTCACACCTTTCTGAGCAAGGTTTCATGATGCTATCCTGGTTATGTTTGGTGTCTTTACTCTTTGTAACAAAAAATTGTAGCACCAAAATTTATTATGACCCTGGTCTTTTTTTTCTAAGCAAAGAGTCACATCTTATGGATTTCCATGATTATTAGAATTATTTTCTATAACACAGTGTCACGACACTAAACATGGTCATGGATTTTATGTTTTCTCTCTAGAGCACAAATTTTATTATTGGAAATACCACGACCATAGTAAATAAAATCTATAATAAAAAATCACAAAAAAAAATGTCGTAACACAAAATATTTTTGGCATTTTTCCTTAATGATGAATAAGTTGCAACTCTAAAAATTGCTATGATTACTTGTACTACTAAGATACTTGGATACTAGGATGTTAAAATAATATCATGATTATTAAGTATTTTAGAGATAGTTTCGCAAAAATTCCAAGAAAAAATTACAATAATGATGATTATTATATAGTGAAAAACTTGTGTCAACTAGAAGGAGTCATGGTATACAAAGAATATCCTTACTAGTTTAATAGAATTTGGTCAAGAAGGGATACCAAAGTTACTCAAATATATAGTGCGGAAGGTATACCCAAGTTATGATAAGGGATTTGTCATGTCTTTTCACTACTTCTCTCCCATCTAACCCTTTGTTCCATTGAGTCTACCAATTTTATCCAAAATCATTATGATTTCAACTAATGTTTATCAAATTCACTCAAAATAATAATTTAATGAAATCTTTTTAATAAACACTAGAATAAGCATAAACATAATAAGATATACTTACCAAATAACTCAAAATTCATATATGTAGTTCTGAATTCTCTTCTATAATCATATGCAATTATCTATTATTTGAGCATTCTACACACTATACAACCACCATATTATATTGCATAAAATAATAGTTATAATATTATAAATAATTTTTTACTTATATTCTATAACATATTTTAGTTTCTCACATCTCAATTCTCCATATGTAAAGTTCAACATTTTAAACATAAACCTTTGTAAACCTGAACCTAAAATTGCATGTGCAACCCGTCATTCAATTACATTGCATATATTATGAATATCAAATATGTAGATATTATTTAAAAATTACAAATATTAAAATTAAATTATAAAAAATTTAAATAAATAACTTGTGATCTGAATTTTATGATCATAAATAACTTATTCTCAAAAAATAATTGAGTGTTTGTGGCAAAATTAAATCAACTAGAATTTTTTATTTTATTGGATCTTCGATTTGCTTCATGTTGAACTCTAATTGTGATTTTTCACCAAAAAAAAAAACTCTTGGTTTAATAAGTATTTACCTATGCAATTTTTAGTCTTAGCTTGTTAAAAGAAAAAAAGAAAAAATGATAAAATAATACCAAAGAATTTAGAAAATTGAGTAATTTCTTATTTATATTAATAAAAATATTTTTTTTTTGAAAATAAGTTTTTCTAGAATATTATAGAATAACTTTTAAAACATTCTTTTTAAGAAAAGAATCATAGACCAAAAAAATCTAGATTGTTGAAATTCATTGGTGACAAGACACACAATGCACCTAACACTTTAGTGAGAGTGAGCATGTGCTTGAGCCATTGCATGTTTGCTTGTGCTTATGCATGGGCATGTATGTGTGTCCTAGACAAAGAAAAAACATAAATACAAAATATATAAATCATGCACTCCCCTCAATTTAGTGATTAATTATCCATAAAACTATGTTTAGAGGAAAAAAAAATTGAGATCCCTATAAAATATTTATGAAGATATAAACTGACTGACTTGTTATTGGAACATAAGTTATAAAATAGTTTTCTTTTACTTCTTCTCACTAAAAATGATGTAATTCAAATATATATTAGAAATTATATGTTTGACTATTTAATTATTACTAAAAAAAATTAAAAGAATTGAAAATTTGATCATCTTACAAAACTTTTAGATCTAAAATACCTCACAAATAATTATCATCTTTGTATTAAATTAAACTTGGAATTATATCTCAAAACCATTGCATGTTTATAAATATAGAAAATTAAGCCAACAAGTATACATTGTATATATTTGTTGACAAATTGTAATAATATCCCATCAAGCTTGTGCATAAAAATCTAGAGTACCAAGCTTAGAAATAAAAAAAATTATTGATAAGAGCATTCATCATGTTAACATAAGACATAACAATAGTCTCACATTAAATCTTTTCTTTAACAAAATAATAATTCAATTCTATGTGTTTTTCCCACACATGAAACATCGAATTAGATACAACATATCTCATTATTTGACTGCATGGTAAACATATACTAATTCAATTCGATGTGTATAGCTCCTTTATGTAGAAATTGATGCCCAACTCGAATAAGAATGGCCTACCAACTACATATATTCATGATAACTAAAAATCTATTAAGTCTAGAGATTTCTTCACATATCCAAGTACTTTAAAAACTACATCTAAGTAAACATAACGAAAAGAATAAACAAAATAACTAATTATACTAATCACATAAACTATAAATATGACCTAGTAATGATAATATATTTTATCTTACATACAATTCTCTTGAAAATACTAAAGTTAAATGGAAGAGTCATATCAAATAGGAAATCAATACCTAAATTAATATGAGTATCTACTTCAGTGTGATAGGCAACAGATAAAGATTGAAAATTTTAGATGAGAAATATTATTGATAAATTAGAGAATTCATAGAGAAGTAACAACATGATGAAAAGTTTGAGAGGCTCACAAATCTTCCCAAGTAACATCTTGAATATTTTCATGATTTCCCCCAATTCCCTAATTTTCCCTATTAAACACACCCCACGGAATATAGCTTCTAAGACCAAAATACCCAAACACACTTTGCCAACTAGGATGTCACAATAGCCTTATCTTTCTATGTTTCCTTCTTCCATATATAAACCAGATTCGAGGGATATCAATACCCCATGCTACAAGATTCACCTTGTTCTCAAGGTGAAAAGAAGGAAATTGGTGTTGCAAAGTTACATAAGGTTCCCATGTAGCCTTAAATTCTACTACCCCCTTCCATTTAATCAGCACTTCAAATCTTGCATGACCTAGTGCAGAGCCAGGTCTGACTCCCAACACAGCTTCGAGTTTGACCAAAAATTTCAAGTCTTCCATGAGTTGTAAAGGAATCAAAGGAGTTAGCTCATGTCCAGTTTCCCAACAAAGTTGAGAGACATTAAAGATAGAATGAACGTGTGCCAAATCTTTAAATAATAAATAATATGCCACATCATCAATCCTATCAATAATTTTGTAAGGGCCATAAAAACTTGTGACAACTTCTCACTGATGTGGGTAGCTATAGTCTTCATGTTGCAAGGTCTTAGCTTCCAAAACACAAGATCACCTATCTTAAAAGTGACCTCTCAGCGATGGGCATCAGCATGCTATTTCATCCATTGTGGGGCATGATGAAGCAACCGACGGAGTTTAGCCAAGGCAGCATTCATTTCCACTAGTTGTTGTTTCACTTCAGAAATCACCCTTATGATTTTAGTTTTTGGTGCACAAACCAATGTAAGTTACACGTACCTATTAAGAACCTCTGTCTAACCATCGTTTTGTGGGTAATAGGAGGTGCTGAACTCAAGTGTTGAATAAATAATTATGTCCAAAACTTGCTAAGAAACATGTTGTCACGATCTGAAACTACTGAGTAGGGAATGCAATGCAAGCACACAATCTCTCGAGCAAATACCATTGCAATCATGGGGGTAGTAAATGGGTGTTTTTGCCCAATAAAGTGACCATATTTGCTTAAGCGATCAGCCACAACAAGGATGGTGTTCTATCCCTGTGATCTCAAAAAACCTTCAATGAAATCCATGGAAACTTGATGAGGCACATTTAAAGGGTTTGAGAACACCTGAGTGGCCTCTTGCCATACTATCATGTCACTCATGGAGATCTAGTGGAATCAAAGTGGAAGTTGGAAGTACTAATGTTTTTATAAAAAAATAACTTCTAAACTAGGAATAACTAAAGTTAATCATATTCACAATCTCATATTTCATTACTTGTAATTGTAAGGCAAGGGGTATATTCAACGAGAGGTGAGATTGACGTTGCCATGATACCATATAACACATCTGCCACATGATTTTTAAACCCCAATTTGTATTGAATATCAAAGTCATACCACAAAAAATTAGTAAGCCATTTTTGCTATTCGTAATTGGTCATTCTTTAGACTAACCAAGGATGAAAATGTTCAGATATATATTTGATATATCCATGATATATGTTTTATCTATGGTTACAAATATAATATATAATACAAAAATATTCGTTGAATGATAAATTAATAAGTATCATCAAAATTCATAATATATCTATGATGTATTAATAATCATGAATGTATCTATAAATTTATAAAAAAATAATTTAAAGAAATAAAATATTCAAATATTTCTATGATATATCTAGATATAGCAAGATATATATATATATGTGATATATCATAATATAATTTTGATATATTTAGATATATTCATATATTTTTATCTTATGATAATTTATGAGTCAACTTAATTTATTATTAATTATATATTATAATATAATTAAATTTACTTGTATTTTTATATTCAATAAATTTGAATAAATTAAAATAACATATAATTATATATTTGAATTAATAATTTACTATAACTCCAATAAATAAATGAAATTAAATTTAATATACTCATATATTAAAATATAATTAGAATTTTATTTTCAATAAATTTAAATAGTATAGATATTAATTTAAATAAATTTTTTACTATATACATACATATACTAAGTATATAATATTAATTTTTTATATTATTTATATATTAAAATATAATTAAATATAATATCAATGTTATATTCAATAGATCCAAATAACATAAATATCTATATTTAAATAAAAAATGTAATACCTTTATAATAAGTAAATATTATTAAAAAGTTAATATCTCTTATTCACCAATATGATATAATTTAATGTCATATCATAAATTATATAATACATATATTAATTTATTTATTATAATTTCAAAATGTTTATTATACTTTAATTTTATTTTAATTATAATAGTACTTATCAATATTTTTACCTCAAAATCCACTTATAGAGTTTACTAATATCAAAACTAATAAGCATTCTCAAGGGGGTATTATCAATCTATTTTACATGACATGAATTCTATTAATAATTAATATTCATCATATAATTAATAAAGTTATCTAACTCATTGGATTTCTTGATCTATTTATAGTTCTCAATCTTTATGAATTAAAATAACTATTAACAAGTACACGAGTTTATTAATTATCTTTAGATTAAGAGTAATAGTATTTGCAATAACTATGATATATTTTTATTTTATTTATCACTATAAAATAATCACACTGTGGTGGTCTCATTCAATACATATAAGTGCATTAGTACAAGAAGTTAGCATTTCAGCATTTCTCATAGTTAACATAGACCTCCTGAAATTCTATGCTATAATTTTCTAAATAGAGTGTTCAACTCCATCTAGATTATGAATAGTAAACTTATATTCTAGAAGAGCTGATGATTTAATATTTTATACGTATGCTAAACTCTATTCACCAAATCATCTATTATATAGAATAAAGGACACATGTAAATCTATTTTAAATACAATCTCAACTCATTATAAATTAAAAGAAATACAAAATGAATCAAACCATTAATCACAAAAAAATAATTAAAAAATAGCTTTCAGTATAAAATAGCTTTCAGTATAAAATAGTTTCAATGAATGTCACCTCAAAAAATACCCTTTTATATTAGAAAACTCTAAATAATAAGTTATCTCATGTATTATATCAATCCATAGTTCATCAATTGTACATTAGTATGTATGTATGTATGTGTGTGTGTATATATATATATATATATATATAGGTTGTACTATGTGTATAAATAAAATTTGTTAAATTTTCAAATTTTCTTATAGGTTGTTGAACTTCTATCAGTAAAGAACTTTCTCATTCATGCATTTTGTTGCCAATGCATCTTCACTTTCAGCTTGCAAATGGGTAATGAGATGAGAAAATTAGGATGTCACAAAAATTAATATAAAAAAAAAATGTATACAAATAAATAGAAATTGATGTTAAATAGTTAACATATTTTATTTTCTTAGATATAGATACTAAAAAATAAAATTTTATTTTATTAGAAATTGATAGGAATGTCATTATATTAATGTACTTCATTAGGCACAACTAACATTTAGTCAGTCTAGTATAGTTTAATGGATAGATTTTTATTGTATTTTGAAGATGTGAGATTTTGTTAGTAAGTAAAGGTGATGGGTCTACTTGGGTTAGGCAGACCGGTTAATTTTTTTTTTCTAATTTTTTAAATAGAATGTGGGATTTTATCCCACATTCTTGGTCTAAATACAACACACTTCAAAAAACACCAAAAAAACATTAGACGGGGCTTTTTTCAACTCAAGTAGACTGATCAAATATCCCCCTACCCTAGGTGGGGTGACTCATGCAGCATGTGAATTAAAAAAATTAAACTTTACTAATAATATGATTTAGTGAACATATCGATGATATTATTGTTCATGTGTATTTTTTCAAGTATAATTGACCCATCTCATATCCACGATATAGTACATCAATGTGCTCTAACTTACTATGGAAAGTCATATTTTTAGAGAGATAAATATTTTGAATATTAGATTATACAATGGATGTATCCAATCAAATTTCCAAGTATGCAAAAAACCTTTTCATTTATAAAGTTTATTTGCATGTTTTAGTAGTTATGATGGACTCAACCTCAATTCCAGATACGACTATCTACTTCTACAACTTGGATCGCCATATTATAGCTCCTCTTCTAAAGCTTATCAAATAAACTAAGGGGGACCTATGTAAATCTAAATCACATAACATATCATAATCAATGTATCCGAGAAGCATGGGTTTTAACCTACCCATACGCAAAGATAGTTGAGAAGTCTCAAATAAATACCTTAGGATAGATTTCACTACAAGCTTGTAATTTCTACCTGATTTTGAGAAAAGATAACTAATAATGATGATATCATGTACTATATTCAACCTAGTGAAAATCATAATATACATAAGACTATCAACTACTAAGGCACGGGGGATATGACTCATGTATCACCTTTCTTCATTAATCTTGGGTCAATGCTCTATACTCAGCTTAAAATGTTTAGCTAAGAAAGTTCTGAGTGTCTTAGTTTCTTTCATAAAAAATTTCTTAAGAACTTTACCAATATATTGTTTTTAAGATAAGCAGATATGCTTAGAAGGTCTATTCTGGATGACACTCATCTCTAAAATCTATCTGACTAGTACTAAGTCTTTCATAAAAATGATTTTTCATAGCTCTCTCATAGGCTTATTAATTTGTGCTCTATTATAGTTAATAATCAGTATGTCATCTACATGCAATAAAAGTGAAAATCTGTCATCACCTCACTAATGACTGATAAATATGTAGTGGTCACAAGCTATATGCTAAAAGTCATGATACTCTATGAAATGATAGAATTTCTTGTACCACTTTCCAAGAGCTTGTTTAAGACCATACAAGCTCTTATTTAATTTGCAAACAATATTTTTATTCCCTTTTATAATAAATCACTCAATTTGATCCATGTAGAGAGTCTCATGAAGGTCACCATGAAAAATATAGTCTTCACATCGAGTTGATCAATTTCTAAGTTGAAACTAACAACCAAACTCAGAACTATCAAATGGAAGACATCTTCACTATGAAAGAAAATATCTTGTTAAAATCAATTCCTTTATTTTGACTTAACCTTTTGACTACTAACCAAGCTTTATATCTCAGTTGAAAGTCATCATCACTGGGTTTTAGTCAGAAGAGCTATCTATTTTTTAAAATTTGCTTTCCTTTCGATAAGGATACCATAACATAAGTCTAATTGACATGAAAAGACTTCATCACTTCCTGCATAGCCCAAAGTCATTCCTCATTATTCTCAAGAAAGATGACCAATTGAAATTTCTTGGGCTTGCTTGCATCCATAAATAATATGTAATCATATGATCTAGAGGATATATGGTGTGACCTAGATAATTTTCTTAGTGTAGATAGATATGTATAATCATGAACAACTAGATCTTGCCTAATTCTTACTATAATATGATCCCTCACCTTCTCCATAGGTAAATCTAGGGGCTCAGAAATATTAGGTATAACTTGTGGCTCAAAATATCATGCGTATCATGAGGCTCAAAATCATCAGGTGGATGCTCAATTCATCCTCCTTGATTAAACTAATCTTTAGAAGGAACTTGCACATAATCTATACAAAAAAGAATTTCTATGGAATCACTCTTCTCTCAAATTGGACCACTACCATCCACAAATTAGTCTTTTAGAAAATCATATCTTTACTTGGAACAAGCTTCTTGGTAATTGGGTCCCAAAGTCTTTACCCTCACTCCTTGTATAGGTTGTCATTCAAGATGCATGGACATATAATATCATCAAGTTTAGATTGTTTATCTTTTGGTACATGAACATGGGCTTTACAACCAAAAAAAATTAATAAGTGATCCTATGAGATATCTTTGATAGTCTATATTTTATTGGAAATATCTCCATCTAGGATTATGACAGGACACATGTTGATTACATCAATAGATGTACACAAAGCTTCTCCCCAAAATTCTTTGGGAAGATGTGCATGAGAAAGTATACTTAGAACTATTTTTTAAATAGTTAGGTTCATCCTCTCGGTAATACTATTTAATTAAGACATCTTAGCTAGTGTATTTTCATGTCTAATACGATGAGATATATAATATTTTTCAAACTAATCTCATTATTCTTCTCATTTATTAGAATGTTTAGAGATCAATTTCACACTAGTATCACTTTCTACTCTAGCATTAATATTCTAAAAAAAATGAAGCACTTGATATTTTGTTTTCAATAAATATACTCACATGTTCCAAGAGTGATTGTCAATAAATATGACAAAATAAAGGGACCCACCAAGTATTTTGCCTTGTATGGTGTAGGCATCAATATGAATAAGATCATGAATATTTGATCTCTTTGAGGATCGATGATAAAAAGATACTCTTAAAAATTTTTTTAACCATGTAGTCCTAGTCCATATACTCATCAAGAAAAGATCTCTGATCAAAAGGTGAGATATTTCTTCTAGCTAAAAATTGAAGGACCTCACTCACATGACTAGATTTTTTATTCCAAAGACCATTATTGCTCTTTTGATGAATAATATTTACTTGATCTCTAGACACTCTTACTCGGGTGGCATACAAAGTGCTCTCCTTCATACCTCTCACAATGACTATTGCACCATTGATTAGTTTCTTTTTGGCCATCACTAAAATGGCTGATATATCTCATGTCATCCAAGACAACAAATATCAAGTTCACACAAATATCTGATATGTACTAGACATCTCTAAGCATCAACTGATATCCTATCTACATCTACAAAAAAATCTTTCAAACCAAAAATCTATGATATCCTACTATTACCTATCTTTCTGTGCCACCATTACCATGTGTGTAAATAGTAATTAAGTCAATGTGTAGATGATATGAAATAATACTACTGAATCAATAAATCAACCACCCTTTTGTGATGCTATATGAGTAGAATTATCATTGCTAACTTGTATCAAGTCACCTACCAAGGTGACATGGCTTCTCTCTAAACTATATCTCTTCTCATATATTATTGCAGTGATCTTGTTTTTTTTCATGTATCCTAACTTATTATAGTGGCAATACATGATAGGTGTTCTACATTGCAACATGCCTCTAGAAGAATGAGTTCTTCTATTAGAATGTGTGTCTCATGACGCTCCTTCTATGTTTGTCAGAAATGAGAATACCATGAGTAGCTCCTACTTTGCAATACGTGATAGTTGTTCAAAGATAATATGCATTGATATAACACCTCAAGGCAGTGACATGCTCAAGAAAACCACAAAGATATCCCAATTATCTAAAATTGAGCTCAACATTAGACAAACTAGTAGCTCATCTTCAAGGACCAGTTTCATGGATGAAAGATGATTTACTAGTTTTTAAAAGATGTTAATGTGCATTAAAATTAGACTATCATCCTTGAACTTCAAGTTAACTAGATGTCTAATGATCAATGTTTTATTTCTAAATGTGTTCTTTTCAAGCATAGACTTTAATTTCATTCGTAACTTGTGCACTACAAGAAAAATTTCATATAGTTAGGGACAATTGCCAAGCTAAATGAGCATTTTTCATCGCTAAATTGGATAAAGTGATGGATTACCGACAATTTAGTTTCCTATCTAAAGTGTTCCTTGCTAAAATTTAGCGAGGGAAAGTGTCCTTAGCTAATATTTAGCAACGAAAAAATTCCTTGCTAAAAAAGATAATTTCTCTAGCTAAATTAGAAAGCTAAATGATATTTTCCATCGTTAAACGGAAATAACGATGGAATATTTCCCAAGCTAAAGTGCTCGTCACTAAATTTTAGTGACGGAAATAGTCTCTAGCTAAATAAATTTAGCGACGGAAAAATCCATCGCTAAAATAAAGATATCCATAACTTAATTAGCTAGGGAAAATTCCCTAGCTAAATTAGCAAGGGATTTTTCCCTAGCTATTTTAATTTCAAAACTATTTTCAGAATTTAATTTATTTTAAAATTTTTTAATTAAATAATTTAATATTTTTATATCAGATTGAGTAAAAAAAACTATAACTTATAATTTATAATAAACAAAAATAAAATCATTTAATAACTTATTCTAATTCATTATTTTACATAATTGTAACAAAAAAATAACAAAATTTTATTACATTTTATTCATCAATGTATCTGCCGACAATGCATAAAGTATAATCTATCCATTCATTGACTTTGCTTTCTCTCCCTCTGCTCCTCTGACCACCATTTTCTACTGCGACAAAGCTGTCCAAGTCACTGCACGCAATGTTTAGTGAAAAATCATATCACTTATACAAGCTTTGAATGGGGAACAATTCGACATCATATCTGTAAGAAATTTAAACCATTTAGTCAAATTAAAATAAAAAAAAGTTATGTTTTGATAAATATATAATATTATAGTATATATGTAAATAAATATTAGTATTTCACTCGTACATATATTACTACAGTATATATACATAAAAACTATAGTATTATGTGTACATATATACTGAGTACAAATATACTTAGTATATATGTACATAAAATAGTGCAATATTATATCTATGTATATACTGACTTTATATGTAAGTATATCTTGCATTTGTTGTTGTTGTTGCTGCTGCCACTGTCAATGCCACATCTACTGTCACCGCTACATTAGCTGCCTCCAATGCCGCTGTTGAGCCACTAAGCCGCTGTCGCCGTTGGCCACTGTCGCCGCTGCCACTGCTGTCACTGCTACCGCCACTGCCAGTCCTTCTGCTACATGCTAGAGCTGCCGCCACTTCTACTGCTTTCGCCACTACTGCCTCTACCACCTCCACTGCTGCGGCTTCCGGTGTTGCCGTTGCTTCTGCTACTGCCATCGATGCCGCTGCCTCCACTGCCACCGCTGTCGTTGATGTCATTACCGCCACCACTACCACTACCACCACTACTGCTACTGCCGCCACTAACATCACTGCCACTGCTGTCGCTACTGCCGCCGCTACCATCACTGTCGCTACTGCCACCGCTACCATCACTGTCACTGCTACTGTCGCCGCTATTGTTGCTGCCATTGCTATCACTGATGATAATAGGCATTTACATACCTATAATAGACTAAAACTTTACCCAAAAAATTCGGAAACACACAAACATATTCACAGATATATAATAACAGTTATTATAGACATGAACAAACAAAAATTAAAGTTGATTGTCATACAGCTTCAACAAAAATTTAATTAAATAATTTAATATTTTTATATTAAATTGAATAAACACAGAAACTATAAATAAAAAATTTAAATTAAACAAAAAAAATTCATTTAATAACTTATTCTAATACAATATTTTAAATAACTAAAACAAAAAAAATAACAAAATTATATTATATCTTATTAATCAATGTATCTACCAACAGTGCATAAAGTATAATTTATCCATATATTGACATTGTTTTCTCTCTCTCTCTCTCTGCTCCTCCGATCACCAATTTTTTGTTGTGAAAAATTTGTACGAATCACAATGCATCATGTCTATTGAAAAATCTTTTTACTTATACAGGCTTCGTATGGGAAACAATGCAGTACCATATCTTTAAGAAATTTAAACCATTAGATCAAATCAAAATAAATAATAAAAAAAAGCTATGTTTTGATACATATATATTAATGCAATAAATATGTACATATATACTAGCATTTCACTCGTACATATATTACAGCAGTATATGTACATATAAACTACACTATTATGCATACATATATATTGAATACATATATACTCAGTATATATGTACATAAAATACTAAAATATTATATGTACATATATACTGACTATATACGTATGTATATACTGTATTTGTTGTCGTTGATGTTGCTCCCACTGTCGCTATTGCTCCTATCACTATTGCTCCTGTCGCTGCCACTGCCAATGCTGCCACCGATGCCGCCACTACCCTGCTGCCGCCGCTGCCACCTCTACAGCCACTGTCGGTTCTGCCGCCTCTGCTGCTGCTGCCACCGCTGCCACTGCTACCACTGCAACAGCTGCCACTACTACCACTACCATCGCTGCCACTGCTACTACTGCTGAAAATAGGCTTTTACATACCTATAATAAGCTAACCTCTATCCAAAAATTTCGAAGACACACAAACATATTCACAAATATATAAAAATAGTTTTTATAGACATGAACAAATACAAATTAAAGTTGATTGGCATATAGCTTCAACAAAAATTTAATTAAATAATTTAATATTTTTATATTAAATTGAATAAAAACAGAAATAATAAATGAAATTTTTAAATTAAACAAAAAAAATTCATTTAATAACTAATTCTAATGCATTATTTTAAATAACTAAAACATAAAAATAACAAAAATTGATTACATATTATTAATCAATGTATCTACCAACAGTGCATAAATTATAATCTATCCATGCATTGACAATGCTTTCTCTCACTCTACTCCTCTGATCACCAACTTTCTGCTAGGAAAAAACTGTCAGAGTCACGATGCGTTATGTTTGTTGAAAAATTCCTTCACTTATACAAGCTTCATATGGGAAACAATGTGGTACCATATCTGTAAGAAATTTAAACCACTCAATCAAATCAAAAAAAAAATAAAAAAAACTATGTTTTGATAAATATATATTACTACATTAAATATATACATATATACTAGCATTTAACTCATGCATATATTACTGCAGTATATTTACATATAAACTACATTATAATACATACATATATACTGAGTACATATATACTCAGTATATATATATTAAGAGAGAGGGGGGGGGCAGAGAAATGGGGAGACGAGGGGAGAGAGAGAGAGAGGGTAGAGGGAGATAGGAGGAAGAGTGTGGGGGAAGAAATGGTGAAAGGGTGATAGAGGGAGAGGGAGAGGGAGAGAGAGAGAGAGAGAGGGAGAGGGAGAGGGAGAGGGAGGGAGGGAGAAAGGGAGAGAGAGGGGGGGAGAGGGAGAGAGAGGGGGGGGGGAGAGGGAGAGAGGGGGGGGGGGAGAGGGAGAGAGAGAGGGAGAGACGGGGAGAGATAGTGAGAGAGAGAGAGAGAACAAGCAAGAAAGGAGAGCAAAAAAAACAAGATAGAGTGTGTGACACAAAGAAAAAGAGGAAGAGTGATAGAAAGAATTAGAGAGGTAGAGAGAGAGACATAGAGAGCACAGTGTTAGAATAAAGAATTATATAAAAGAAAATAAAATTCCTTCTGTACAAACCTATCAAATAATACATCTTTTGTCATATATAAGTTAATATTTGAGCCTGAGGCCCAACAGCTGAGATTAGGTAATAGTACGACCCTTATTTGTATTATACCATATTTGAGCATGATCAACGCACACTCTCATGCTATGTGCTTACATATTGTTGATATTAAAATAAACGTATACAAAGTTATAAACAATTATATATATTTATATATATGTATACATAATTAAAAATAAAGTTATATTTATTCATATAGAGTTTTTTATAGTTATACAAATATATATATATATATATATAGTTATACACATATAGTTAAACATTATGTTGTTTGTTTTTATACATATAATTATAAATATAGTTACATGTGGTTATACATATAGTTACATGTATAGTTATACTTATATTTATACTTGTACGTATATATATTTTTTCATATAATTTCATAGATTTATCCATATAGTTATGTATAGGTATGGA
This sequence comes from Sapria himalayana, assembly GCA_029783825.1. Taxonomy (NCBI): domain Eukaryota; kingdom Viridiplantae; phylum Streptophyta; class Magnoliopsida; order Malpighiales; family Rafflesiaceae; genus Sapria; species Sapria himalayana. The sequence goes on from JAREIK010000385.1 coordinate 11,853,132, forward strand.
TATACTAAAATACATTTTTTTATACTAATATATAAAAATGTATATTAAATATATGTTGTTAATTATATATTTAAATATAGTTATGTATAACATTTTTATAGTTATACATATAGTAAGATAAAATTATTTATAGTTATATGTTATTATACATATAATATATATAGTTATAAAAATGTATATATAATAAAATATTTAGTTTTATATATATATATATATATGTATTTATACGAGTAGTTATATTTAGTTATACATAAATATATACAATGTTATTAACAAATATATAGATTTACATATATGTATACATAGTTAAAAATACAGTTATATTTAATTATAAAAATTTTATTTAGTTTTAGAAATATTTATATATAGTTATACATATATAATTAAACATAATGTTGTATGTTTGTATACATGTAATTATAAATATAGTTACATGTGGTTATACATATAGTTACACATATAGTTATACTTATATTTATACATGTAGGTATATATATATTTTTATATAATTTTATATATGTATACATATAGTTATCTATAGGTATACGTATATATATGGTAAAATACATTTTTATATACTAATATATAAAATGTATATTAAATATATGTTGTTAATAATATTTTTTAATTATAGTTATGTATAATATTTTATATTTATACATATAGTCAAAGATAATTATTTATAGTTATATGTTTTTATACCTTTGATATCCAATGGTAAAAAGACACAAAACAAATTACAAAAAAGTTCAGCTTACAACAGATCAGAACAGAGTAAATGCGGTTTTTTATTTTAGGCGTGCAATTTATAAATATAAATACAATTTGAATTCCCCTAGAAACAGATGATGTCATCCTCATAACAGAAAAAAACTCAAGTAAAATAGGCAAAGATTAGATCCACATCCAGATATGTCAACAAAGTTTGCCTCATCCTTCTAAAATTATTTATGATTTGCTGGCAATGTAATTAGAAAGCCAATCAAGACCCTCGCAGAGGCCCTCGCCAGAGGTAGCATAGGTGCTTTGAATGTTCCAATGGCATTGGAGAAGAGAGTGAAGTCCTAGTTTGTCAGTAATTTATGTTGCATTCATCGCATTGAGAAGATCTTGCTTTTTGGCAAACACCAGAAAATTGTATCTCAAAACTTTTCCTCATTTAGCATCCTATGCAACTCATCTCTGGCTTCAACTACTTGATCTCTATCATTGTTGTCCACCATAAATAAGAGACCTTGGGTATTTAGGAAGTAATCCTTCCAGAAAGGGCGAATCTTATCGTGACCCCCAACATCCCACATAGTGAAATTGATATTTTTGTATTTAACATTCTCTACATTGAAGACAATTGTAGGAATTGTGGTGACAAATTCACCAAGCTTCAACTTATACAAAATGGTTGTCTTTTTGCCAGCACCAAGACCTAGCATCAAAATCCTCATCTCCTTGTTGGTAAACAGCATGCTGAACAATTTTGTAAATGTAAACCTCATTTCTTCCAATAAATCTCAATCCCTTTGTCATATGGCAGTAAAGAGATATGATGAGATAAAAAAGAATCAATAGACCTCAAGAGATGGTCACCAGAGAGGGAGGTCAACCACTATGTGTTCTTATACCTATAGTATATATAATTAAAAATAGAGTTATATATAGTTAAACATATAATTATATATAGATATATTCATACATGTAGTTATAAGTAGTTATATATAAATATATACAAAGTTATAAATATATATATAGATTTAATTATATGAATACATGTATGTATACATAGATACAAATATAGTTATATTTAATTATATAGAGTATTACATAGTTATACAAATAGTTATTCATAATTATACACATATAGTTATAAATATGTATGTAGTTAAAGATATAGTTATATATAATATTTTTATAATTATATATGAAGTAAAATACAAATATATATAGTTATATATTATTATACATAAGGTATATTTTGTTAAAAATATAGTTATATAGAATTACTCATATAGTTATAAAATATTATATAATTAAAAAAATAGTTATATATCGTTATTAATATAGTTAAGAAAATAGTTTACATAGTTACAAATATAGTTAAATATAATTATGAAAAGTTTTATATAGTTTTATAAATATTTATAAATAGTTCTCTTATACTATGATAACAACACACTCTAAAATGTCCAATTGGATTACTCCACTATAGAAAAAGAACTTGTATCAACAATTTTTTCTTTTGGAAAATTAATATCATATTTAGTGGGAACCAAAGTCCTAGTTTATACTAAATATTCTATAATCAAATATCTCATAGAAAAGTAAGATGACAGGCCTAGATTGATTTGATGGATTTTACAATTACAATAGTTTTAACTAGAGATATTAGATAAGAAATATACATATAATCAAAATTGAAAATAGCTTATCAAGACTACAAAAAGAAGATAGAAGAGATGTTGAAAAAGATATTAGATAGATTTTTTTATTTGAACAAAGTATATTATTGAATGAAAATGTAACACCATTGTATTTATTATTGAATGAACCTTTATCATTGCAAGTATTACTCTGATCAAATTTTAAGGGAATGTATTATAGATGGGAGATTAGGTGTATCTTGCAATAATGTCACTTTTTGCTCCTGCTCTCACGGATTTATGGAACATGTTAATATTTATGTGCTCGAGTATTTTTCTTCTCAAAATTAATGTTGATATTTACATATATCTGCATAAATATATGTGCATATACAATGCCCTACACACACACACACACACACACACACACATTTATACATCCATATACATTACTATACATTATATATCAGCATACACATTTTTGTACTTTTGTATATATTCACAAATATATCTACATTTTCAAAGTTGTGTGTATATACTTGTATGCATGCATATACTACTGTACACCCACACAAACACACACACATATCTATATATGTAATGTATTTTTAAAGTTAAATATGAAACTATTATGTGTGTGTGTGTGTGTAAATAAATGTATTTAAAATTTTTTGATTTTGTAAATTTAATTAAAATAAAATATTAAATATTATACACAATTTATAAAATATTATAAATTTTATATATATAAAACAAATATGTGTGTGTGTGTGTGCATGTGTGTGTGTGTCTGAAGCATTTTAATGCGTAAAATGAAATTATGAATTAAATATATAAGCTTCTATTATATTCAAATAGTTATTTTTTTAATATTTATATTAAAATAACTATCATAATACTCATATAAATAAATGAAGTTGTCATATTTGTAAATTATTTTGCTTTTATAATTATGTTAAAAATGAAAATATAGTTCATAAATAGATAATATTGTTTTTGTTTGTCTATATACTTTTTTATAAAATTCTTAATATCTATGATAAATTTCTACTTATTATTTATTGTTATTAATAAATTTTTAAAAACTTTAAAATTCAAACAAATATAATATAGTGCATATAGATACATGCCTTTAATGTTTCTTAAAAAAGAAATTATTTCTTTAATTATGTTCAAACAAAATAGATTACCATATAAATTCAAGAGTAAATATATAAATACAAGTAATTATTTTTTTATTTATTAAAAATATATAAATGACCATATAAATATATGAATTTGTTTTTTTAAATATTTTTAAATTTTTTTTTTAAAATTTAATACATCACAATGTTTTTTTTTGTAATTAATAGCTACATTTCAAACATTGTTTATTTATAAAAAATATAACATATTAAATAATATGAGGTGCAATATTTATTTATAAATAAATTTTATTTTTAAAGTTTTATCTTTGTAAATTGAAACTACATCACATATATATTTTAGAAATTTCTTATAATATTTATTACACAAACATATTGTTATTTGTTTTGAAAATTACAAAATAAATTTTAACAAATGAACATTTTATTAGAAATCAATTTTAGTTTAATGATATTAAGTGAAACAAAAATACAAACCCTAAATATATTAAATCATGATGATTTATACAAACATAAAAAAATATAATAAAAAAATATTTAAGATTGAAAGAAATAAATTTAAGTTCCTAAAATATATGAAAAAATGATAAAGATTTATACAATATCGGAAAACATGCATGAATGAGATGAATGATATGAAAGGATATTTAGTTTCTGAAGCATGTAGTTATACATGTTGTAGATGTAGTTATATATATTTTTTCAGGTAATTATATATATTTAGAAATATGACTATGTATAGGTATTGATATAGATAAATACATTTATATATAGTAATATGTTGATATACATATTGTTAAATATATTTATATATAGTTATATATATATATATATATATATATGCATATTAAATATATGTTGTTATATTTATATATAGTTATGTTTATGTATACTATTTTTATAGTTATAGATATAGTAAAATAAACTTATATAAGAAATTCGAATTATATAACACATGCATATTGATGTATAGTTATGTTTAGATACACATATATAAACTACACTTATGTTTATGTATATTGTTTATGTATATAGTTATGTATATTGATGTAGATATCAAGTCGGCATACCTTATACTGTTTATGTATACTATTTTGTATAGTTATGTATATTAATATAAATAAATACATTTATATTAGTAATATATTGATATACATATTGTTAAATACATTTATATAGATAGATAGATATATATATATGTATGTATGTATGTATGTATGTATATTAAATATACGTTGTTATATTTATATATAGTAATGTTTGTATATACTATTTTTATATTTATATAGATATAGTAAAATACACTTATATAAGAAAGTCGAATTATATCACACATGCATATTGATATATAGTTATGTTTAAATACACTTATATAAATACACTTATGTTTATTGTATACTATTTATGTATATTGTTTATATATAGTTATGTATATTGATGTTGATATCAAGTAGGCAAACCTTATACTATTTATGTATATGTTTATGTATACTGTTTATATATAGTTATGTATATTAATATAGATAAATACATTTATATATAGTAATATGTTGACATACATATTGTTAAATACATTTAATATAGTTATATATATATTATATTTATATATAGTAATGTTTATGTATACTATTTTTATAGTAATAGATATAGTAAAATACACCTATATAAGAAATTCAAATTATATCACACATGCATATTGATGTATAGTTAAGTTTAAATACACTTATATAAAATACACTTATGTTTGTGTATATTATTTATATATATTTATGTATATTGATGTAGATATCAAGTCGGCATACCATATACTGTTTATGTATACTGTTTATATATAGTTAAGTATATTAATATAGCTAAATACATTTATATAAAGTAATATGTTGATATACATATTGTTAAATACATTTATATATATATATATATATATATATATATATATATATATGCATGTATGTATATTAAATATACATCATTATATTTATATATAGTTATGCTTATGTATATTGTTTTTATTGTTATAGATATAGTAAAATACACTTATATAAAAAATTTGAATTATAACACGCATGCATATTGATGTATAGATATGTTTAAATACACTTATATAAAATACACTTATGTTTATCTATACTATTTATATATAGTTATGTATATTGATGTAGATATCATGTCTGCATACCTTATACTGTTTATGTATACTGTTTATATATAGTTAAGTATATTAATGTAGATAATTAAATTTATATATAGTAATATGTTGATATACATATTGTTAAATACATTAAAATATAGTTATATATATATATATATATATATATATATATATATATATATATATATATATATATATATATATATATATATATGTATGTATGTATGTATGTATATTAAATATACGTTTTTATATTTATATATAGTAGTGTTTATGTATACTTTTTTTATAGTTATAGATATAGTAAAATACACTTATATAAGAAATTCGAATTATATCACACATATATATTGATGTATAGTTATGTTTAAATACACTTATATAAAATACACTTATGTTTATGTATACTATTTATGTATACTATTTATATATAGTTATGTATATTGAAGTAGATATCAAGTTGACATACCTTATACTGTTTGTGTATACTGTTTATATATAGTTATGTATATTAATGTAGATAAATACTTTTATATATAATAATATGTTGATATACATATTATAAAATATATTTATATATAGTTATATATATATATATATATATATATATATATATATACATATATATATATATATGTATATTAAATATACATTATTATATTTATATATAGTTATGTTTATGTATACTATTTTTGTATACTATTTATATATAGTTATGTCAGCATACCTAAGTATGTATACTGTTTATATTGATTTATAAATGTATGCTAGTTATGTAGATATCAAGTCGGCATACCTACAAATGCATATCAAGTCGGCATACCTAAGTATATATACTATTTATATATTGTTTTTGTATACTGTCACCATCAAAATCCACACAATGACAATGCATTATATCACAAATACATGAAGTATGTATACTAATAAGTTTATATATGCAATCCAAGCATACCATGGTGATTAAAGAAGAAATTAAGGAACAAAAAAAATAGAATCAAAATGCTTAATCTTCGATTAAGCAATCCAAGATAATCAATGAAGAATAAATGTATAAAACATACCTCAAATCAATAACAAAATAAAACTTAAATCTCGATTAAATTTTGGTGCGTCGGCGTCGAGAGATAGATGGCAGAATATGGAGGACTTCGCTTCACTTGTTAGAGATGCGTTGGCGTCGAGAGACAAATTGTATATATTAGGAAAATATTTATATTTTTAATTATTAAAACATTAAATAAACAATATATGTATATATATATATATATATGTGTGTGTGTGTGTGTGTGTGTGTGTGTGTGTGTATAACACAAAAAGACTCATTAATTTGTTTACTATCAAAATTTTTTCAACAAAATAAAAATGCATGTAGCAAGGTACACATTAAAAACAAATACCTTACAATTTTTTATTATAATAATAAATAAACACTAAATATATAAACAATTAAAAAAAATATGTTTAGCCTTATAAAAAAAATATCAAATAGGTACAGAATTAACAAACTTCATATAATAAGACATAAATGAAAAGATGAGTTGTCTTCTAGCCACTCCCCTAAGAGTTATAAAATACTCTTAATGTTAAAAAATATATAAAAATGTATAGTTTATGGTTATAAATTTTTAAAAATTCATATAAAATTTTATGAAGATAATATGAAATAATTTTAAAGTCATAAAATTTCATATTATTTGATATCATTAATAATTTTTAAAATTCAAAAATTATTTAAAGTGAGAAGATAATCTTAAAAAGTTATATTATTTTAATAAAAATTTATTGTTAAAATCAAATAGTAAATATATTACTTAATTATTTAATTCCTATAAATTTTAGTTGGAGTAAGCATCTATGTATTTATTTATAAATATTTATTTATTTTATTTTAACTTTAATTGAAAAAATTTATATTTTTATTATATTTCAAGATTTTTAAATTATGTTTTAATTATTTTTTTAAAAGTTTTCTATAATCTTAAAATTTTTTTTATACTTATAATAATATTAATATTTACTAGTTTATTCTTCAATTCAGATATTTTTGAAAATATTATCTATTTTATTATACAATGAATTAATTTACATTTATATTAGTAGAAATTTTAATGTATATTATTTTAATTTTTAAAATATCGAAAAAAATTATTATACTTATTGAATTAATTATTTAATGTTATTTTAATATAAATTTTTAAGTTTCTTAATTAAAAATTTTATAAAATTTTTTTGTATAATATTTTAAAAACTTTATATATCATAAAAATAGTTATTTTAGTCCTTATTAATATATATTTTTTTGTATTTTTATATATTTTAAATTATTTATTTATAATATCATTTTTTATGATTTTATGAGGAGAATGTATCTTTCAAGGATAACTCATCTATAGACCATTAACATACATTTAATAAATAAAATTAAATAAAATTTTAAAACTAATAATAAATTTTAAAAAAATTAAATAATTAAATATTGGCTAGAGAAATTCCATCGTTATGTTCGTGATTTACAATACGTTAGGAAAGTTCAGTCACCAAATTCATCTCTATATTCTGGATTTAATTAGTTAGGAAAGTTTCGTCGCTAAATCTGTAGATATATTCCAAATTTAATTAGATATGAAAGTTCCGTCACTAAAATCCATCGCTATATTCAGGAAGTAATTAGCTAGAAAAATTCTATCGCTAAAATTAGTCATTATATTTATTATGTAATTAACTAGGGAAATTCTATCGTTAAATCCGTCATTAAAATTCGTCGTTAAATCCATCGTCATATTTCGGGATGTAATTAGCTATGGAAATTCCATTGCTAAAATCGGTCGCTATGTTCCGGATGTAATTAGCTAGGGAATTCAGTCGCTAAAATCAGTCGCTATATTTCGGATGTAATTAGCAAGGGATTTTCCGTCGCTAAATTCCCTACTTTCTTGAGTGGAATTTACGAAAATATTCTGTCGCTATCCGTCGCTAAATTCGCCTGCTTTTCTTGAGCGGAATTTACTAAAATATTCCGTCGGTAATCCATTGCTAAATTCTCTCACTTTTCTTGAGCAGAATTTATGAAAATATTCAATCGCTAATCTGTCGCTAATTCATTGTAAAATTTTTATTTCAATGAAAAAACATAAATCCCTTGCTATTCCCTAGCTAATCACACACAATTTAGCTAGGGATTGATCCCTAGCTAAAATTCCCTAGTTAAATAAATATTTTATTATAGTGGTGGAGGTAGCCCTAAAGTGCAAGTCCTCTCATTCTTTTTCACTCATTTTGTTAGGTTTCACCATCTTTCTTATCGAGTCATACAACTATTTGGCTATAGGGTAGTCACATATTATATTTTTCCTAATAGAAATAATTGATTCTAATTAACTTTATTATCATAAAATAATTATCTATGATAACAAAGAGTAATAGTAACAATAAATAATCAACACGAACAAAAAAGGTCCTGAAATATGATCAAATTTATTTTATTGATATCAAAATAATTAAATACCAATATAATTATAATGAATAGAATAGACATGGTCTCACCATCAATGAAGAACATCCTCTTCCATAAAATTCAAATACCATTTTTTGGTTGGGATCAATTATCTGGGATTAAACGTTTGAACCATAGTTTATTCAAAACCATAAATATCATGAATAATGATTAGTAAATAAAATAATAAATTCAATAAATTCAACAACCCAAAAATAAAAAAACTTTAATACCACAATTTTGAAAATGAATTTTATTTATCCAATCTAATATAGTTTAATGGAATGAAAATTTATTGAATTTTGAAAATGTGAGATTTTGTTAGCATGGAAAGGTAAAACTTTGGTACATTTTATTCTACTTTATAACCTTAACCATTTCCCATGAACATAAATAAAATGTTTGCTTTGCTTATATTATCAAAATTGAAGTATACGATACTATGAATTTGCATTATTTAGAAAATGTTGCCAAACCTTAAGATCTCATCAACCATAAGGTCAGAAATATAACATAGGCCCATGGGATGTAAATTTGATATGGCATAATAGGTCACAAATTTAACATAGTCATTAACTTTATATGAGCTTCTAGATCATCTTTTTGATATTAGCCATTGAATTTTTTAATTGTAGAATTGAGAAGAATTCATAAACTATCAAGGCTAGGGCTAACTTTGACAACAATTTTATACGAAAGACTTTTTTTAGAAGTTTTCTTAAATCAATCAAAGGATATTTTTGATATAATTAGAGTCGATCAAATGAATTTTAGTTCTTCAAATACTTTGGTCTATGAATTCACACATATTTTCAGACAAATACAACTCATGTATTTTTGTCTCTCATCCTCCTAGTTCAATTTTTCAATTTTTGAACATCATTTTCTATGTTCAACATTAAATTTTAATTATAAATTTTTTTTTAATTTAAGTTGTGCATCACCTCCTCCTTGAATCTCCAAATCATGTATGATATGTCTTTTAAAATTTATCCTATATATATGTGACACTCAAAGATTATTTAATCTTCTCATTTCAAATTGTATGCTTTCTAGTTTATGATATATATATAACAAAGATATCTTTATTATTTTATCTTATGAATATCATTTCTCATGGTAGCTTAATATTCTACACCATAAAGCATGGCTAATCTAAACATTTTTATGATATATTTTATATTCAGTAAGCATTCTTTTATCACATATAATTTATGATGTCATCCACTATTCATTTCAAACCTATAATCATATGATTTATGTGTTTAAAATTTAATGGTTCTTGTGAATTGTAGATCCTAAATTTTAAAGAAATTATAATTTTGAGATATTAATGTATTTAATTTTAATTAATTCCTTCAAATCCAAACTCAAAACTCACAAACTAAATATTCTTTCCTTCGACTAATTTTAAAATGCATACTCAATAATGTGTCATGCCACTTCTTAATTTTCGAGCAAGATCTTTACCAATTTTATTGATTAGAACAATATAATCTATGGATAACTTATGTCACACCATCTCTTGGTCAAGATATTTTATCAAATAATGTAAAACTAAAATACATGGGTGTAGACTTAAAATTAATTCTTTGACATAATATTTCTAACATTAGAAATTAATTTAATATCCCCATTTAGTGAAAATACATTTAGAACACTATCATGTGTGTGTGTGTGTGTGTACATATACTAATAGGAAAGACTATCATATACCTTCTCCAAATCAATAAAGATATACATATAATTTAGTTTTTCTTTATATTTTTATATTAATATTCATTCTTTTATCATATAAGACAATTGATGTTATTTTCTATTTTATCCAATTTCTTGAATAACATGTCAACATCATTTTTTTATTTAATTATTCTTTTGAGTTTTTGATTATAAATATAAGAAACAATCATACTTTAAGATCTTGGTATATTTATTCTTAATTAATTAATTAATTAATCTTTCACTCATAAGTTGATCTTTAGAAACTCAAACTAGAAATTTTATCTTTAATCGATTAATTTTAAAATTTTTACTCTATTATTATTATTATTATTATTTCATATTGATATTAGAAATTCATTTGAAAACCCCATTTATTGCAAATACATTTACAAATATTTCATACATATTTATTTGTTTTTAATTACTCACCAAATCTACCTTGGGTCTTGGGAAAATCAATAAAGATAAAATATACATACATATATATATATATAAGGTTTTCTATATATTTTTTGTATAACTTGTCTACAAAAAAATATCTGTTATGCTCTATCATAATTTTTATAGACATAAAACTAAATTATTTATCTGATATAGTAATTAAATTCCTTATTTTTTTTATGGTTCTTTTTCAAAGTTTCATGGCATGAGCTTGACCAATAAATTTATTCTTTAGTGATTTCAACAATTTTGGATATTTTTTTTATTTATAAAAATTGCCAGCATAAAATTGAATTCAATGATGCTATTTTTGTCATACTTAATCATTAGATTCGGCTTATCATATGTATTTTCATGACTTAAATTGGAACCTTTAGGTTTCATTACTTTTACATGTTTTCATTTTTTTTTCTAAAGTTTATCCTCTTTTTTCTATATTATCTCTATGATTAAATATATAATATTTTCTTTGATAAGATGGATATTAAAATTAATAGTCATATAATGATACTTTTAAAAAAATATATGGTAATGAAAAATTTAAAATTTAAAACAAAAATATAATAATTAAAGAAGTAAATTATCTACAACTGCAAATTTATTACTAAGTTAGATGTCAAAATCAAATCGAATAAAATCCAAACAAGTAATGCTCCTAATTAAAAAAATTGATATTTATATATGTGTGTGTCTATGTGTCTATACACACACATATTTATAAAAACAAACATCATACATATATACATACATACATACATATATATATATATATATGTTTGTATATATATGTATGAATATGTTTCATTATTTTATACACACACACACACACACACACACACATATATATACATATATATTTGTTTATTTATAAACACATAAATACATACATACATACGTGTGTGTGTGTGTGTCTATTTATTTATACATACATATGTACAGGCACACACATGTGTGTGTGTGTAATATGTGTGTGTGTGTGTTACGTATTTACATATATACATTCACACACACACACACACACACACACACCTACACTTAGTTTCTAATGTGCCCAACTAGATTTACTACTCAAGAGATGCTATAATGCCCAACTAAAAAGTATCCTTCATGTGCTCCCCACAAGCACACTAATACCAAAAATTTAATCTAACTACTTAAAGTCTTGTTGCCATCATGCCTAGTAACATATTGAATTATTAAGGTTTAATAACATAAGAGACATGGGCATCAAGGTCTAACGGGGCTATGAGTCTACCTTCACCTTCTTCACTACCTCACTCTATTTTGCACTTAGTTGCTTGGGAGTACAATAAAGAAATGTGAGTTTGAAAAGAACACTACTACCAAGAATAACTCTCTTGGCCACTACACATCCTACATACATAACTACCAATTGGTAGTTATGTATGTAGGATGTGTAGTGGCCAAGAGAGTTATTCTTGGTAGTAGTGTTCTTTTCAAACTCACATTTCTAATCACTCAACATATGAGGTAAAGGAGATTACTTGTTGGTGTTAGCCAACATATGAGTCATCTCTAATCATTCAACCTCATCGGGTTCATGACCTAAAATAGGCATAATAAGAAAAATCATGTGGAAAAGTTGATTCCGTAGTGATCTTCTATACAAAACTACCAATACCAACCACCTCTCATAAATATAACAATACTATCAGTTTTTGTTCTATATAGTCAAGTTGTATGATATCACGTTTTGTCATATATACATCTATACTACACATGTTTATATACACACACATCTACATAACTCTACATACTCTTACATCTACTAATGTTTATTCCTATATGACATATATATACTTCTTCATTAATCTACACAAACACACACATTTACTTAACTCTATGCATTTATACATCTACTTACCTACACACACATACACACACACACACACACACACACACACACACACACACACACACACCAATATGTGTGTGTGTGTGTGTGTGTCTACATTTCCATATATCTAATTAGCTATTTTTTTATATATTTGCATATACTCTCACTGTCTCACATGCTTGCTAGCAAACATGGATATAAAAACACATTCTACAAGAATAGAACTCCCAAGTATGTCTATAGTACAAAACTAGGAGCTCCCTTAGGATAATTAGTAAGACAAAATCACTCTTCCATTTTAAATAAATTTCCAATAATGTATACGAAAGCATCCATATCAAAATTCGCTGATATGGAACAAAACCATAATAAATAGTATTGTATCATAAAACAACTTAAAGGGTTGTGGAGACGATGGTGAAAATTGTTAGCATTACCAACAAAGGAGCACACTACTTAAAATAAATCATGAATAAAAATATGGTAGCATTTACCATCATTATACATAAAATCAATTTACCTAACATCAATTTACCTAACATCAATAGACACTAATAGTTGATGTGAACTAACATCACATTCTTATAAACATATTTAAAAGAAAGTACCCATAATGAAAAATAATTATGTTTAGGTATCTCAAACAAAAAATAATTATATTTTGGGATACAATTTTTTTTTGTTTTTTAATTTTAGTGCACCAAATTAAAAAATAATTATGTTATGGTGCACTCAAATACATCAATGAGAAAATGCTTCTCCCCTCATCCATGTCACCATTTCAAATAGTCCATGTTAGATTTCAAAATAACAAGGGTATGACAAAAAAAAGTCCCATCATCACTATTAGCAAAAAAAATGTGGGTTATGGTCCACTTCCCTTTTCACACCTAAACTTGTGCTCGAATTATTTTTTTTCCCAAAAAAAAACCCTAAGACAACATTACTTCTTTGTTGTTACTTTGTGAAAGTGTCAAAATTATCATCAATTGACACAATCCCAAAACTTAGTTGGTGTCTCTTATCCAATATAGCTCTCTTTAATATACAAGTCATACAAATAATAAAGTGGATGTATGACTATATATCAATCCCTTATGATTTGTATGGGTAGATTGATCAACCAATATTAAACTAACTACTACTTGATTTGAATAGATGTACTTAGTCTTCAAAATGATACAAATTCTCTAGTAAATGTAAATAATTAATCGACTCTAGGATTGGCTCACATTCTTATGTGTGATGATGTTTTCTAATATTTGATCAATATCATGTTCAATTGTTGGACGAATTGAAGATTAGTGTAAAAATACACATGTGCACTATTTTCATACAATGTGATCATCATTCTTGGACTATCACTATGATGAATAATTTTCTCGTAGTTGTCCCCTCAGTGTTTCAACACCAAAGTCACATAACATTCTATGCAAGGTTCATTTGCATATCTACTCCTTTTAGATTATGTATCAGCAACCTTTGATAATTACTTCGAATATGTATGTTTATTTTCTATCCTCTAATTATTTGCATTCAATGTGACCATCATTCTTGGACTATCACTATTATGAATAATCTCATCGTAGTTGTCCCCTTAATGTTTCATCACCAAAGTCACATATCATTCTGTGAAAGGGTTTTTTGAACATCTATTCCTTTTAAATTATGTATCAACAAAACCTTTGATGATTACTTTAAATTTGTACATTTATTTTCCATCATTTAATTATTTTAAAACTGCGAGATAATATAGTACTAAATATATTTTTATCTTTTGACTTCATAAGCATCATACTTAAAAATTTCATACTAATTTTTTCCACTTGTGTGTTTCCCATGACATACTTGTCACCATATATCATGGTTGAAACATGACTCTTATACTAAATTGAAACTCACAAATTAAACATTCTACTTAACCCTCATATTACTCAAAGGTGAATTCTTCTTGAATGTAAATAATGGAATTGTCTTAAATATATTCATGCTTGTGATTTCATAAGTATCATACTCATAATGATTAAACTTACCTCGAATTCAAGTTTTCACTTAAGAGTTTATCTTTTCCATTAAGATTATAAGGGTTATCACTTTTTCTTACAATATCATGTGAGTATGTCTCATGACTTACCTATCATTATCCATCATAGCCAACATATATTAATCTATATATTCATGAAAATTCTAATTTTTAGTTCTAATTTGTATTTATATCAATTAACATTCAAATAATAATATAAATAAAAATATAAACTCATAAAATCATTTATTCATCATAATACAAGTATATTCACCAATTATAAAATCCAATTTAGTCAGATATTAGGGACAAAATGATGTGAGATGTATAGAGTGATATCTATTAGATTATTGGGGTTTCACTAAATGCCCAACTAAAAATCTAAGTATAGAATCCTAATCCCAATCAAAGATTACTTGCATTCTTATCTTGAAAGAGGGTTTGAATTGCATACCCTAGAATTCTTGGCATGTGTGGTTCAATTTTCCCCTTCCTCTCTTTTTTCATAATTTTCTAAGTGTCACTTTTATATTTCAAGAATCCATGTGATAATTTAAGTTGAAAGTCATGAGGTAGGCTTGAGGCATTGAATTTAATATCTCTTCAGATATTCTCTAGAGTACTGATATTGTATCAACAATATATATCATGACTCTAGTTACTCTTCTCTATAGTATGATTTCATGATATTGAGAATGACTATGACTGATGTCATTACTCTATGTAATAGAAGTTGTGGCACTAGAGTTGGTCATGACTTTGATTTTGTTTTTTTTTGACCAAAGTGTTGCAACACTAGGATTGGCCATGAATAGAGTTTTTACTCTCTATAATACAAAATCATGATGCTGGAATTGAATTTAATTTTGGTCTTATCTTTCTGAGCAAAATTTCATGACTATGAGATTATTGTGACTAAGATAATTACACTCTATAATATAAAGTTGTGGTACTAAAAAAGACCAAAATTTTTGTATTCTCTCCAAAGCACAAAATCATGGTATTAGAAAAGTCAAGACTCAAAAAAATTGGTGTTTTGACTTTGTATCAAATAAGTCATACCTCTAAAAATTATCATGACTACTTATACCAATGGGATACTTGATGTCATGATAAGAACATAATATCATGACCATAAAGTAAATGTCATGGCCTAGATGATTATATTGTATAGGGAAATACTTGTATCAATTTGGTAGTAAAGTCATGATAGAAAAAGAATATCACAAATGATTTTATAGACTTACAATAAAGAAGAGATGTTACAACTACTCAAAAATAAATTGCGAAAAGGTGTACCAAAGTTGTGATAAGCAAATTGTCATGAATCTTTATTATTTCTCTTCCCTCCAAAGCTTTGTTTCTCTGAGTCTACCATTTTTATTCAAAATTACTATGATTTCACTAATATTTTTTAATTTCTTTCAAAATAAGAATTTAAAGAAATCTCTTCAATAAGCATAAGATTAAGAGTAGACACAATGAAATATACTCACCAAATAACCTAAAAAATATTATGCATAGTACTAAACAAATTCATACAAGGATAAGAAGAAGTTCACATCAAGGATAATCATGACTAGGTTTTAAAGTCATTGTAGAATTTTATTTTGGAAGTTTGATCTAGAATTTTGGGATTTGTTTTAAAATGTATTGGTCATTGTATAAAGTGTTTATTTATTAAAATGCACAAAAGAATCTTAGATTGCTTGCCAACCATTGTTACATTTAACATCCATAACTATCCATATTTTATGCATCGAGTTTCCTTATTATTGATCTTAGATATCCATTCTTTTCTTTAGTATAGTTTATTCTCTCCTTTTCCTTTTACTATCTATGTCAATCAATGATGTTGAGTAGAAGATGTCCAAACTTCATTTCTTTATTTAGACAATGATATAAAAAATTTTATGGCTCCTCTAGCTTTTGTAATGACTTTGTTCCTCATAAATCTAGTGATGATACTCATGATATTTTTAGGTATCATGACTTTTTCTACAATCCAACCTCAATGTTATTATTATTTTGTTCATTCTCTTTTTTGACATCATATTTTTTCATGTCTTCCTCATTAATCATTACAATTTTAGGTGGAATAACTTACAAAATCATGTCCATGCCTTTGTGTTTTGTTTCCATCCATCTTATTCTATATTTTCCCAAGGCATTACTCTTCTTTGTCTTGATTAATAATGCCAAAATATTATCTTAAAGTGATAGTTTGTTTTTCTAATATAAATATTCATGTTGAGGTAGTTCTTCTAGACTCTCATATAATAGGCATTCATGACTTTGAATTTAATGATGATAGTAGGAATATAAATTATTGTTCTGTCTGAAATACTACCCACTATTTGAAGCAAAATTATTTCTTCCATTTGACATATTTTTTTAGAATTTTAGTCTCTCAATTCTAGGTCCAGAGATTTTAACTTAGTTTTATAAATTCTACCTCTTATAAGTGAAGGTAGCTACAAAATAGAGAAAAAGAAAAGCAAAAAACAAAATAGAAATACAATATAAATAAGTAATAATTACATCCACACAATTAGAAATAGAACTATTCTTTTGCAAGGATAGTTATATCTACTAAAATTGAATATCCAAAGTATAATCAAATAATCCTTAATAATATCACCAAAAACTTATTGCAACTTTGTGAGAAAACTAAAATTATCATTAATTAACATGATTTCAAAGTCTTATTGGGCGAGTATATCTCATTTAACTTAGCTCAATATGTATATGAGTTATACAAGTAATAAAGTAGATATAAGCCTAAATATGAATCCCATTGAGATTGTGTCAACAATTTGATTAACCAATAGTGAACTAATAATTGCTCAAGTTGGATAGATATCTTTTGTTTTTGGAAGGATACTTAGACTCTAGAATTGGCTCACATCCTTGAGCATGAAGATATTTCTCTTGTATTTTGTTCAATGTCATGGTTGTAAGTTAGATATTCCACTAAATCCTAATATAACTCAAATGTTAGTTCTTCTAGAAAGTACACAATGGATTGATCTTAAATCTATTCTTTCTTTCAGCTTCATAAATATCATACTTATAATATTTAAACTTATCTCACTTTTTGATCTTTATACATAGGTTTATCTCGTGTATTAAAATTAGAATGGTTGTCACTTCTTTATTACCATACCATATGAGCATGTCCTATGACTAATCAATCACCATCCATTACAACTAACATGGATAAAATTATATATAAATAAAAACCTAAGCTTATATTCTAATTTGTATCCATATCCATGAATATTAAAACAACAACATAAACAAAAATATAAACTCATAAAATTCTTCATTTAACACAATACAAGCACATTCACCAATCCTATATATAAATTTAGCTAGAGATTGGAAAAAAAATTATATGAGATATCTCATCTATTTAAGAGTTCCCAATGAATGACAAGGTAAAAATTTAAATATAAAATCTTAAACATTAGATGATTACTTGTGATCACCTTGAATTTGTCTTAAATGGGGGTCAAATTTTCATCACCTAGGATTCTTGGCATGCATACTTTGATTTTCTCATTCATCTCATTTTTCATATTCTTTTAAGTGTCACATTTATACTTCATGGATCCATGTGATAGTTTAAGGCAAAAATCATGGTGTAACTATAAGCTTTAGGTCATTACTTAACCATCTCTTTTAATCTTCTCTAAGTATTGATGTCATGGTGTAAATAAATATTATGACTCAAGTAACTCTCTCTAGTGTATGAAGCCATGCCATTGAGAATGAATGTGACTAATGTCAATACTCTTTATAATACAAAATTATGATACTTGAATTGGCTATGGCTTTAATCTTAAATTTCCGTGCAAGTATCATGATATTGTGATTGGCCACGACTAGTGCATTTCCTCTCTAAAACACAAAGTCATACTATTGGAATTACTTATGAATTTTCTTTTGGCTTTATGAGCAAAGTGTCATGGCTTGGAAAATACCATGACTAAGACAATTTCTTTATGTAACACAAAGTCATGATATTGAATATGGTCATGGCTTTGATGCTTTCTCTCTAGAGTACAAAGTTGTAACATTGGAAATACCATGACTAGAGTAAATACTCTTTAGAATAATAAGTCATAGTAAAAAAAATAATATTGAGACTCAAAATACTTAGTATTATGACTTTATATCAAATAAGTCATGGATTTAGAAATTTTTATGATTGTGTACTAATGGGGCACTTGGATACTATAACATAAAAATAATATCATGCTCATTAAATGTTTTAAAGATAGTGCAACCATAATTCCAAAAAAAATATTATGGACATGATGATTGTGTTGTACAATGAAATATTTATATTAACTAGGTTGTAAAGTCATGGTATACAAAGAACACCATGATTGGTTTTTTAGAATTATGACCAAGAAGGAAGTCATAATCACTCAAAAATATAGTGTAGAAGGTGTACCCAAGTCATGTTAAGGGATTTGTCATGAATCTTAACTAATTTTTTTTACTCAAATCCTTTGCTCCATCGAGTTTACCAATTTCATCCAAAATTAATATGTTTTCACTAATGTTTATTACATTTTCTCAAAAGAATAATTTAATGAAATCTCTCTAATAAATACTAGAATAAGTATACAAATAATAAGATATACCCACCAAATAACTCGAAAAAATTGGTATGTGGAGTTTTGAATACTCTCCTTTTATCTTTTCTCCCCCCTCACATAAATCTTGAATGCAATCTATATTAAAATCACCCAAAACCCAAAGACTAACCCTTCATTCTCTTTTCTCGTCTCCTCAAATTTGCTATTGTCTTCTCTTCAAAACTTAACTTTTGAAAATGTTGTCCATAATGGAGATTACTAAATCTACTACTCGTATGTATAGATCTTATGATTATAACCAAGAATATTATTTATACACACACACACACACACACACACAAATACATACAAACACACACATATAATAATATGTATATAGATATATATCTATATAGAAATACTTATATATTGTTTTCAAATATACAATAATACATAATTGCATTTATATGAATATATGGATCTATTTAGTATTGTACACACACACACACACACACACACACGTATATTGTAGTAAACATGTATGCACTTAAAAATATATACAACATTGTATATGCCTATATGTGTACTTTTATATTGATATATATATATATATATATATATATGAATGTGTATATGTATAAATGGTTATATAAGTAAATATGTTTATGCATATATACTATTATATATCTATATGTATATACTTGCATACTATTTTACACACACCCCCCTGACACTATTGTACATGTGTGTGTGTGTGTGTGTAGAAATCTACAAGTATAATTGTATACATTTCCATACACTACAAAAAAAAAAGACAGAATGAGAAACACACTATTTTGTTTTTAATTATGTCGTAATGGTCAAATAGTGACATAATTAGAAATAGCAAGAATCTATTTATAAAATGCTCCTCTCTAAATTTTTAGATCAGATAATCCAATGGTGTTTCTATAAATATTGATAGAAAATATCTGTCACTAAAATTAGTAATGGCAATGAAATCTTGGTTTCCATTGCTAAATTAGCGACGAAAAAAAAATAAAAATATATTATTTATTTCTAAATCATGGTCTCACACTCACCATTTTTTCAGCTTTACTCTGACAACCTAAAGGTAGGTATGCACAACATCAACCTCTAGCACCTTTGTAGAATGATCTGTTAATTATGAAGCAATTACAACCATATTCTCCATAGTTTTCTACAATTGTTAAAATATAACATAACTTATCATTAATATATTCAAATAAATTTTATACCAGCATAAACTTTCATCTAACTACTAAAAAATAACATAAAAACAAAGTTAGTCATTACATTTAATGAGTCCATAAATAATAAATCATTAGTTATGATAAAAAATATACTTGAGTTTATGTGTTATTTACAATTAATGCCAAATAATCAATTTTTTATATATTTTTTTCTTTTAATTGCAATTTACATATGAAACTATAAGTACAAAATGAGAAACTCATATTAATATCATTTGAGTGCTTGTCCACAAATGATTCATTGTTTTTCTTGTGCATTCACTTGAATACCCCAGATGATATTGGTGGACATCACAACTCAGCATTCTGAGAATAAATAATAGTTACTATTATGGTACATTATACATTATCACACATGTATTATCATTTGTATTCAAAAAATTTAAATAATAACAAAAAATAAAAGATACTTATATCAAATTTCTGAATATTGGTAGGTCACATTCGAACCTGCAATACATTTTGAAGGTCCTAATCCTTCACTTGCTTTTTCTAATCGATAATTATGTGAGACCATCTGAGACAAGACATTGAACTCTTCACTATTCTAGTATTTTACCACTTTATTCAAATAGTAAGGAAAACACTATTAGGCTTGCATTTTTACCATACTTTTTTTTTATTTTCCAAGCTTGTCATTGTATTTCACACTTGTCACGTGTTTCCATGTATTCTTCACCAAGACCACCAACTCATTATTCCATTTGTACTTTTTCTACAAAAACCAAATAAAATAATAATACATTGTAATATATGTTTTTTTAAGAGTAAATTATATTAGACCAAATTGAAATACAAGGCAATGCATGAAAATTGTACCACAAATTATTTCCAATAAAATACTTTCATACTTGGGGGCACTTTGCTCCACTTTAAACACTCTATAACTAGTTTCTCCTTAAATATCTTCTCAATTGTATGAGAGGTAGAAAAAATAAACCTATAAGTAATTTTACATCAGCACATACATATACATATAAACAAAATACACCAATTTTTTTACCACTAAGTTAATATTTAATTCATTTAAATTTATTATCCAAAACTTTGTAATACAAATATTATTTTAATTCTAAATGATGATGTTCAATAAGTAGTAATATCATACTTTGTTATTATTTTAAATTACCAAATTTCAATAAATATAATCTACTTATAATTTTCATTCACATTTTATTTTATATTTAGTTAAAAAGAAAAAAAAATGAAATATGATAATGAATGGATATTGTAAATTTAAGAAAGATACATATTGTTTATTATCAGCTATAAGCTAAAATAAGATTTTCTCATAATATGGCATGCAAATTATGGATACTACAGTATCAATTCATGGGCCTTCTAACATAGGTGAGATAGAGCTATCAATATCTTGTAGTGCAAAATGAGACAAAGATGGAATATCTATAGCAGTAAATTCATATGTTTCATGATGAGGTGATATCAGAGTTTCTCCGTACATGTAGAAGAAAGTGGAGAGATATTTGTAGTATCGTCATTATTCCTCCTTTGTGAACTATTAGTTGACTTCTTCCTACCCCTGCCCACATATTGAGATCCATGGTTATTTGAATGGTTACATCTCATATCTAAATCAATTTATATAAACATCAAAATATACAGAGATAATAAAAATATGTTATGAAAATGTCATAATAATTAAACACAATAATAAATATATTGACATTCAAAAAAGCAAATAAAAAACATTTATTTAACATCCATATGTTAATGATTACAAAATAAGAATGACAAAATAACAAGGTAGTCAATAAATTTCTATTCATCATCAAAAATTTCTAACAAATCATCTTGATCTACATATTCATTATCATCTGATTCTACCATTAATTCCAACTCATTATCTTTTTCAATATGGTCATCATCAAACTCTATATATTTTTTACATTCACCAAATAATGTTTGAAGCCCATCATCTTCCTCACAAATGATTGAATGAAGTTACACATTATTCTCTTGACATGCTGATACACACAATGTAGTGATAATAACATCTTTTTCAACAACTTCAATAGCTGATCTAGGTTTTATTTTTCATATTACCTACTAGTGACATGGATTTCTTCTTATAGTTAGATAAGTGGTGTAACACACTTGTTTAGCTTGTATCGCAAGAATAAATGTATCAAACCATTCATATATAAATAGAATTATTCTGTTACTTGGTAAATTAAGATAATCTATTGTTAAAGTTGCATCATTAGTACAAGTTATTCTTTTAAAAATTATTACATTTCATCTAATCTTAGTAAGAAAATAAAATAGTAATTAAGTATAATGATCAAAATTATAGTTCAATAACAAAAAGCACATATAATTCAAACCTCAATAAAGTAACACAAAAATTTAACAAATCCAAATATATGAAAAAACTACAAAATGTATAATTTATTACCGATAATGATAATCATATAAAAAAACAACAAGAGAGATCTCAAAATGGATGAATCATGTGCCGATTAATTGGAGGAAAGAAAATCCACAAACAATTCGGACGAATTCAGATTTAAAAAGAAAAATCTTCAAAAATCTAAATTTGTTCGAAGTTTCGAAGTGTTATTTGATAAATTAATTATTATAAATTAGTGACGAAAATTAGCGACAGAATGTTATTCCATTGCTAATGTTTTTTAAATGATACAGCAATGGATGAGTATGTTGTTTATCATTTAGTGATGGAATTAATGACCATCATTAAATGTAGAAATAGAAAGGTATTTTTTTTCAAAAAATACATTGATACATAAATTTTGGTCGCTAAATATCATGCAAGCGTATCCTCATGCCATGCTACATCGCAATTAGTAAAAGAATAAAAAACACATAACAGTCCATTACTAATTAATGACGATTTTTTTCCATTTCTAATTTTTCCAAAAAATATCATTTTTGTTTCTAAAATGTTTCAATTCCATTCCTAATTTTAGAAATAGAATCGAGCATTTCTAATTTTCATTTCTAATTACTTCTTTTCTTGTAGTGAGATAGACTCTAATATACATATATCCACAAACACTACAAATACACACACACACACACTCACTCACTCACTCATAATTTTGGGTGCACATGCATAGGTGTGTGTGTGTGTGTTACAACTAGAAGAGTTTGAAGAAAAAAGATTGGTTTTCAATTAAAAAATGTCTATATAGCCTCAAGCAAGCATCAAAAAGTTGATATAAGAGGTTTGATTCGTTCATTATGAGTCTTTGATATAATAGACATAATTGAGATCCCTGTGTGTATTATAAAAGATTTTTGGATGAAGAATTTATTATTTTGCTATTATATGTGGATGATATATTATATAATGACCCAACAAAGATAATGTCTAGAGGTTCGACTGAGCTAAGCAACCCGACCATGACCCACGACACGACATGGTTCAACCATGCCAAGCCAACACATCACTATCCAGAACCATGCTTAATCATGGATCATGTAGACCCGAAGCATGACTCATATGGTGTGGGGCCTGTATGATTATTGCCTCATGCCAAGCTAGGCATGATCAGCATTCTTAACTCTATGGCATGGTTCACTAGCCTGCTACCCTGGGATAGGGTACAGGTGGATCATAGGTCATGGGTGTCACCTTATGGGGTATTTTAAAAAAAAGACCAACCATGTACAACATGTTCCTGGTTCCACCACTACATGACTTACAATGCCCCACTCATTGCATTTTCACACAACGAGCGTTAATAGAGATAATGATAGGTGTGGTGTGTCACTATCAATATGGGATTTTTTTAAATATAAATTTTATTTTAAACCATAACCATAGATTAAATTTAATGGCTACCTGCCATAATCTGATGGATTTAATTATTATGGCCAAACAAATTTAAAAATAAATTAAAAAATAAAAAAAATATTTTTTATTATTTTTTATTATTTTCATTCTAAATTTCTTCTTCTTTTTCTTCTTCTTCTTCTTCTCTCTCTCTCTCTCTCTTCTCATTTGATATAATGTTCATTTTTCATTAATTTTTTTAAATTATTTACTTTATGCTTATAATTTTTTGTATATGACATACAATACAAGGTGGTGTGATAGCGTAGCTTGCCTCTAGGTTTGATTTTAGAAGTGGTACAAATTTTACAATAATGTAGTTATGATGTATATTTTTTAGTCTTTTTTATTTTTTGTGAATTTTAAATTTATTTAGTTTTATAATTTATTTATTAATTATAAATATTTAAAAAATATATCACATAGTGAATTTAGCTATAATGATTATAAAATTAATGTAGATATAGATAATAATGATAAAACTACTGAAAAGCTTAAAGGCAAAATTATATTTTCTTTAATAGCCTCAACCCAAATCTATTTGACACCTAAAAAATAAAAAATTAGGCAAATATTAGTAGTATGTGCATGCACTAAACTAATAAAAAAAATCTAAGGGTATCAAATAAGAATTGTCACAATGTATATATTTTCAAAAGAGAGAGATATATATATATATATATATATATATATATATATATATATATATATATATATATAGTGTGTGTGTGTGTGTGTGTGTGTGTGTGAGTGTGTGTGTGTGTGTGAGTGTGTATGAGACTAATCTTGTAAAGAGGCATGCTGATCAATACACTAAAAAATATGGTGTATTAAATCCAAGAAAAACTCCACTTAGTAATAGAGTCTTTCAAACCATATCTAGTTCAGCTTTGTTAACCCACTTCATATACCACAATAATTTTTGAAGAGAAAGCATGGACAAACTAATTATGATTATAAGTCTTTAAATTAGATTTTTAGAGAATCTTATGATAGTATTATATAAAACTACTTCTAGCCTACTTATCGTAGGATTCCTAGGTCTATAAAAAATAATGATAAAATAAAATATTATAAGTTAGAAAAATAATTAATAATTAATGAATTTAAAAAATTTAGTAGAATGGTATTCGTAATGTCTGATATATAGACTCGTTATGACGATGAATCATTTACTTGTCTTACCGCCCACTACGTACACTCAAAATGGAAACATAACAAAAATATTTTATGATTTTTTGAGATTATTAGTCATAATGATGACCCTGTCATATATGAGTGTATGACATGGATCTTTTGAAAATATAAAATATAGAATAAAATAATAGTATTATTTTTGATAATACTTCTAGTAAAAAAGTAACTATTCGTATGTTTACTAGGAATATTAGAGATAAACTATTAGGTAAGGTATTTCATGTTTAGTGCATGTGTAATATAATTAATCTGATAGTATAAGTGGAAATGAAAATTATTTCTCTCATATTATAAAAAATAAAAAATTTATTAAAATACCTTAGGACAACTAGCATAATAGGAGTTTAGGTAGTTTCTATTTATCAGTAAGCCCAAAAAAAATTTAAATAGATGTGAGATACAAATGGAATTACACCTACCTTATGTTAGAGTTATATGTAGATGTGGAAACTAGGTAGGAAGGTCTGGGCACCACCTGAGGCGTGGCCCAACTGAGTCGTGTCAAGCTCGACATGGCATGGTCCAGAACTATGCCTGGACTTGGGTCATGTCGGCATGATGCATGGCTCGTGTCATGCTGGGCTGGGCAGTGTTAGGCCTCATGCTGGGCTAGTCATGACCCGGATGCCTGGCCCATAGGCACGGTCCAATGGCATGGGTACCGTGCCTTAGAACTCTGATCGAGTAATGGGCGTGATTTAATTGGACCACGCTAGCCCCACACAGTATTAAAAATATATATTAAAATAAATGTAAAAATTTGCTCGTCCCACCTAGTACACGTGGCAGGTTTTTAATTAATCCACCAAGTTGTTGGATGAGCGCATCCTATGGCACGACCCAAGCATGCAATTGTTTTTTCTCTCTCTCTCTCTCTCTCTCTCTCTCTCTCTCTCTTTCTCTCCTCTTGGTCTCGGTTCTCTCTCTCTCTAAATCTAAAATTTATAATTTTAAATTTTGAATATTTTTGTAAAGCTTAAAGAAAAGAACATGGATGACAGATAATTTGGGTGAGGGCTCGTTGTGACTTTTTCTCTCATTTCCAAAAATCTAACAAGGTATTATTTTTTATTTAGTTTTAATTTTTTTTAATATCATTTTAATTGTTAATTTAGAATATAATTAATAAACTAAAAAAAATTAAAAATGGTAAATAGTGAATTTAATGATACCAAAATTAATATTAATATAAACATAGCAATATTTATAATGATAACCCTATAGAAAGGTATGAGGCTGAAACCATGTTTTCTCACATGGTCTTGACTCATACTCAAATATCTAAAAAATAAAAAAACTAGAAAAATATTTGTAGTTTGGACTCACTTAACATAATATAAAATAAAAATAGTATGGGTGTCAATGAATAATCAGTATAATGCAATTATTATAAAAAATAAATACATATAAGTGTGTGCAGGACTAGGCATCTATAGAGGCATGCCAATCATTGCACCAAAAAACATGATACATTAGATCATTGGAAAACCCAACTAAGTGATGGGATCTTTGAGGCTGAATCGAATTTAGCTTCTGTGTTGACCCCCTTCATATACCACAATGAGTTAGGAAGAAAAGACATAACCAAACTAATCACCATGATGTGTCTTCCAATTAGATTTTTGGAGGATCGTAGGATAGTCAGTATCATGCATGCCTATTTTTAGCTTGCATATTATATGATTCCCATGTCTACATGTAAGAATGACATACTAAAATATTATAAGTTAGAAAAATAAATAATAACTAATGAATTTAGGCAATATAGTGGTGTATTGTCCATGATGTCAGATATCTGAACTAGTCACAAAGATGCATCTTTTGCAAGTCTCACTACCCACTATGTTGATTCTAAATTATGGACACTTAAAAAAAATTTCATGATTTTTAGAGATTCTCCATCCTTATGATCGTCGTGTCACATATGAGTGCAAGATGAAAATCTTTAGATATTATAATATTCAAAATAAAATATTAGTATCACATTTGATGATATATCTAATAATGGAGTAATCATTAACATAATTATTTGGACATATAGAGATGAGTCGTTAGGAAAGATTTTTTATGCTAAATGCATATTTCATATCATTAACCTGATAATATGAGCAATGATGAAGGTTGTCTCCCTCACTTTAGAAAAAAATATATAATTCACTAAAATTTTTCGGATGCCTAACAGACAATAGAAGTTTGATAGTCTCTATTTGTCTATGGGTCCAAAAGAAAAAGAATAATATGAGACACAATTGGAATTACACTTAGTTGGTATTAGAGTCATGTGATGGATATGAAAACATGATATCTAAAGACGTCAATAATAAGAGTGATGAACTTATTATCGATGACGGAGACTAAAATATAAGAATTTTATTTATAAAATTCTTGAAAATTTTTTATGACAAGATGAACATGTATTCATCTTTTTACACTCTCACCACTTGTATTGCACTCAGGTGTATATGCAACACAAGTGGCATGTTTATGAAGTTTAGAGATGACAAAAAATTTAGTGACATGACTGTTGAGATGTAAACCAACTACTTAAATTACAAGTCCATCATTCTATCTCTTTATTGTCTAGCTACATGCATAGAACCTAGGATTAAGGTAGAAGGGGTAGAGAATATTTTAACATACTTATCTAAGTGTATGAACCAAAAATACCAACCCAAAAAGATTCATTCATGGAAAATTGATTAAGTTATTTACATACAATAACACTAGGTATGGTAATAGTTGTACTTAAATTCTAGGTATGTACATGGACACCATATTTAGAAATGATGACTTCTCCATCCAATCAGTGAATGGTAAATGACGGGGTGGACCATCAAATAAGAGCGAGTTATCTCGGTACTTAGATACTGATTACTACTCAATCATATCACATAACTATAACATGAATCTTGATATTTTACAAAGGTAGAAATTATTTGAGTCTACATATCATGTTATATCTAAGATAGCATGGGATCTATTAACTCCTCTAATGTCTAGCATAGCATATTAGCATCAAAGTCTACTTTTTCTATTATAGTCAATGTCATTTCAGATAGATGCTTAAAACTACATCCAAATATCATTGAGGTACTAACATGCATGAAAGATTGGGGGATTCGAGGTTGGGCATCTAGGATAGGGCTAAAACAAAAGCTGAGGAGTTGCTGGGATAGGGCTATCATAGAGTCATAACCCTATTTATCTGATAAAATTTAAATAGCTTTGGCATTAATTCTATGTCACAATAACCAAATATATCATTGGTGCTCAAAGTCATGACTAAGTTCAAGCATCATAACTTTATTTTTAGTATGACTTAGTAGTCTTAAGTTAAAGTCACAATCATTTTTACAAAGTCATTACTTTTAAGCAATGAAAAGTTACAGAGTAAATACTATGCAAACTAAAGCCATGAACATTATTCAATCATAATATTTGGGACACTACAAGCTACAAAGGACATTAGTCTAGTATTATCATTTCTAAAGGCTATAACTTTTTTCCTAAAAGGAAGGCAAAGCCATGAATTTTATGCTAGAGCTAATTATAAATGCCACAACATTCCTATAAAGTCATGAAACTATGATTTATGAGAGATGAGAATTTAGTGTCATGGCCATGAGGTGTCAAATGGATTGAAAGGCCTAGGCACAGCCTAGGGCCCAACCTGGTTCAGTAGTGCCTAGCCCAGCATGACACATTCTGGAACTGTGCTTTGGGTTAGGTTGAGCTGCCCATTGGCATGGTTCATGCCATGCTGGGCCAACATGAACCATGCCTCATGCCGGGCCAGGCACGACCTATGTGCATGGCCCAGCAGCATGGTAAACCAGCCCGAGTGATCGTCCGACGAGATTTTTGTCGGGTGGGCATCTAGGCCAGTTTAGTTTTTTTAATTTGATTGCCCCTTCACGGGGTGATCCATTTAAAAAAAAAGCCACCACGTGGTCAAATTTTATTGGTCGGCCATGTACACTTTTTTTATGCACAGCATGGTCAGCATGACCATGCACACTAAGCCATGTTCGATCAGAGGAATGTGCATCATACCATCTCTAGCACGGCATGGCATGGTGGCCTAACTAGGCCAAGAAAACATGGGGCATACTGTTATGACGCGGCCCATTTGACACCTCTACATGGTCATCTACAATGATGTAGACACTTGAAGATATATAAAAACAAATTTTATGATGTGACCATTTTTAAGTGATGCATGCATAAAATAAATAATACCTTTTTAGTGTCATGGTTATTTTCCTATGTCATAGCTATATAATCATTAATAAGAACCAATATTAATGTCATGGATTTTTCATAGTGTCATAGTCATATATCAAAGTGAGAAGTCATTCACCATGTAGTAGTCATTCCCAAGTACCATGGCCCTTTATTAAAGAGAATAAAATAAACTTTTGAAGTCATGGCCACTTTACAACACTATGATTTCATGTTATTTTAATATTAGGACCAAGTCAAGCTCATTGCAAGTATTATGACTTTGTTTTACAAAAGAATTAGAATGTAGTATAGAATCATAGACACCTTCTAAAGTCGTGACCTCAAACTTTATAGATAAATGCCAAAATCATGATTTTCTTTTGAAATTCATGATTTCTTATTTGAAATAATGTAGAATTACTCAATTATATAAGCAGAAAATAAAAATATTCAATCGATCTCTCATTTTTCTTCATTTTCCTCCACGATACAAATAAATCCACAATAACTACAAAACTATAGAGGTGAATTTCATACTTTTCAGGGGTTCCACAAGTTAGCAAGGGATGTGAAACTTTGAAATCCCTAGAGTTGGAGGCCATGAATCTCAAACCTCCTATCTTTAGGTTGGATTTGAGATTTTTTACTAAAATAGTGATGGTCTAGGGTTTGTGTAATTTGAATATATGTGATATGATACTAGTAATTTATGAATGAACATGTTTAATTTATTTTGTACTATAGATATTGATGGATAGTGATTAAATAGAACTTGAACTAAGATTTTGATTATTAGTAAGTTTGAGTGAGATTATAATAGTAAAAGGTGATAGGTAAACTATGAGATCTCTCATACATATGGTAGAAAGGTAATGATAGTACTTTTAGCTATGATACATAAGTTAAACATATACATTGAAACTTAAAATTTGGATATGTTAATCATTGTGAATATAATACTTACAAAGCCAAAACTATGAATTCTTTTACATGACAATCAATTGTATATGTCTTAAAAGTATTAGTTCTCTATTGGGATGAATGTTATATAAACTATTCTCCTAAGGAGTTCATCTTTAGTGTGAGAGTTGCATCATCACTGAGAATGATAGTGACATGCAATCCTCGAGACATGCACAAGTGTGTTGAGTCGAAAGGTGGTGACAGCTCTTGAAACTTACTTTTACTCATATAGTTCTTACAAATGAAACTTGAGAGAAGCATATGTTAATAATGTGAGTATAATACTTACGAAGCCAAAAGTATAAAATGCTTACAAACAATGTCAATCTTTGATCTTTATGATAAAGAAGGTTAGAGAATAAGAGTGTGTGTGTATAAAATAGTCATTAAGGGTTATTGATAAAGTTTCTTAAAATGTTTGTAATTTTAAATAACTCTAGTGAAAAGATAAATAATGATCTCGATGGTAACATACTGAGGGAACAACTATGACAAGATAACCATTGAGATATGCTTAACGATGCAAATCATTATGTGTGCCATTAGGGAAAAGTATCATTGAACAACATCCCAACCTTCATTCTGTATCCAACATAATATAAGACTAGCAACTTAAACATTATCATGTAGATTAAATAAATAAATTGGAAACCTATGATTGTCTATGTTAGCTCAGTGTTAAACATTAAATTTTGTCTAAAATATCTATTTTATTGAAAATAAGTTAGCTCATAGTTACATAACCGAATTACTTATATAGCTTCTATGGGATCAATATTTTGATTAAAATTTGCTTTATCACTTGTATGATTTATACACTTATAAATCTTTATTGATGATATATTCTTATTAACAAGCTTTTAGAACTTCACTTAACTAATAAAATTAGGTGACAAAATAAAATCACAATAATATAATAAGATAATTTGATATGAATGATCTAGGATAGAAAAACAATATCATGAAGATGAAAATTTATTGAGATAGAAATAATAAAAAGATTTAGCTTTTATAATATAATTATGTCACGAAAGTTTTGCAACACTTCAATATGCATCATTGTAAGCTAATTTCTACTCATCTTTTTATTAATTTCAAGTAATGAACAAGCATGAGTCCTGGCAATAAAAAAGATAACATAAAAATATCTCAATTATTACATGTATCAGCTATCATAAGCTTAATGTTTACTATGGTTTGTATAATACTAAATATTATAGAAGCAATAAAAGTTGTTAGTCAATACAAAGTGAATCAAGGCAAAGAAAATTTGTCTGCTGTAAAGAAAATTTTAAGAAATATCAAGAATATCTTAAATGCTACCATATATTATAAAGGTTCATATCTTATTTTCAAAGATTATATTATCAAGACTATGCATGAGAATAATAGCAAGTTTTTCATTGGTTAAGTTTGATTTAAAACTTGCATAAATAAGTTTGATTTTAAATCTAGTCTATCATGTCTACTTATATAATAGAGGCTGACTATATTATAGCTATGCAAGCTAGTATATAGGTAAACTGATTTCAAATACTATTAGAATAACTTGGAAATAAATAAAAGAAGATTAATATATTTTGTGATTGAAAAAGCACTTTGCACTTAGCAAAAAAAATTAATATTTCACTTGAAGATAAAACATATCAAATACAATATTACTTTTACAAGTAAAGATAGAAGAACTAATACTATATCAAAAATTCATATGGACAACTTAGGTGATGTACTCACAGAGTTAATACAATGCCAATTTTTTATTGAATTAGTAAATATATGAGTGATTTGTTAGAGGGAACTTCAAATAAGAGAATGAAAAGTGAACTTCAAGTAAGTGAACTTTAATTATTCTCCATTTGTAAATAATTGCAAATAATATGTGACCTTCACCTTGCCCACATCATAAATCCAAAAAGGATTTATGATTTTCTTTTATAAAAAAATATTTCTCCTCATTTTAATTAGTATCAATCTCAATAGTCATTAACTAATATTTTATTTTATTATTTAATTTATAATATTATTATTGTAGATCTTTTTATTTAAAATTATTATTATAAATTTTATTTTAATAACATTATTTGCTTTGATACCCTCAAAATAACTAGGCTTGAGGAGAACTCATCCTCAAATCTATCTCAAACAAATAGGAAACCCAAGGCACATATATACACCACAAAAACGTGGAACTTTTTTTCAATGTGTGAAAACTTTCTTGACTTTTAACATTTTATTTATAGTTTTGTAAATATATTTTTGCTCATGAGAAGATTGAAATTCATTGAAGTATACTTTTAACATGCAACTTTAATTATTTTTGTTTATGAGCAAATAAAAATATTTACCTTGCTAGTTCACGAGTGGATTGAAAATTGAGGAAACCCTTACTGTTTTTTTTTTTAGTTTTATCCATAAGAAAAGATACCTTTCTAAGTTAGAAAATTATTGATGACGAACATGATATATTGTCATATACTTTGTTTTTTATCAAATAAGCAAAGCAAACATTTTATTGTTATCCCTTGAGTTTTATCCATCCATTAAAGTATATTAGATCAACTAAATTTTGTTGTACCATATGAAGAACTTTAATTCCATGATGTTCCTATCATTTTCTAATAATATAAAATATGCTAACTATTTAACATCAATTTCTATTAATTGGAAACATTTTATTTGATATTAGTCGATGTAACATCCTTGCTACTCATCTCATTACCCATTTGCAAGTTGATAGTGGAGATGAATTTGCAACAAAATACACGAGTGACGATGTTGTCCACTAATAGAAGTATAATAATTTAATGTCACATCTACCATATAGTGATCATCAAAAGGTTTGGATTGTTATGAATATTATCCATTTTCATTTATCTAGTAGTTTATAGAACACAACAAATAAAGAGTATTTTTTCATTCACACCATATAAGAACATTAGAAATTTAATAAATTGTCTGCACATCGAGTTCATTTCGTTAGTTTTTTTCTAGTTGAAACTCTTCTATGTATATATTGCAGTTATGATGCAATCAGTGTTGTATGATACTGTATTTTCATAATTTTTATTACTTTATAATATATATATATTTATATTTACACTACTCTTGCTGGCAAGCATTGATAAAACACACTTCTCTAACAAAAAAGGCTCGCGGGAGCCTGTTTACGCCCTTTAGCTCCCAATCTATGACAAATCTCTTCCATTTTAGAGATTTTAATCTTTCTTTTCTAAGCCTACATGCCAAATTTTGTTGGTAAGTCCTGCCGATAATTAATTGTGAATGAAAAAAATGGTGATATTTGTCATAATATATCATTTAATACATATTTAAAATCTATCTCCCTTCTCTAGTCATTCGAGTATGTGAGATATGATTATTTTCATTCTATTCTCCATTAATTGTCCCATAAAAAACTTGTAATCTTATACAAATGTTTATCTATTTGTAGCATTGTGACTTATATCCTACATAGCTTATTATTTCTATGTGACTTAGTGTACACCTGATTCTCTAAAATATATTCATGTTTTTTGCTTTGTATTCATTATTTGTAATTATTAAATGTTTCTCTAGTTAATCGGATGCATTAAAATTACAGCTATTGACACTTGGAACTATAGCATATTAGTATCTCATGATTTATCTTGGATGTGACAAGACCATTATAAGCTCCCTCAGGATGATGATGATGATGATGAATTAGATGTAAAGAAAAAAATTAGATAATAAACAAGAACAAGATGTCAACAAGGACAAACAAATATGTTGATAATGAAGAAAAAAAAGAATAAGATGTAGAAAGGAAGAATATAAAATGAAAAAAAAATGCAAAAAGAAGATGGAACAATTGCAAGAATAAAAGATTGGAAAAAGAAAAAGATATAGTATGACAATCAATCTTCCATTTTAAAGATATTTTCATCAATGTTAGATGTATACATCAAAATTCACTAATATGGAACAATACCATAATAAGTAGGATTGTATCATAAAGCAACTTATGATACAAAACTGTAGGCGGGGGTGGTAAGGGCCATCAATGATACCAACACTTATGCGCTACCCAAAATAAATGGTGAATGAAGAATATCGTGGCATTTACCATTTTATCCTTTTGGACAATATATCAACTATTCATGATGAATATATTGAATATATATTTTCTTCTCCATTCTTTGATAATCCTAAGGATGTGAGATAATATAATACTAATTATATTTTAGCTTTCATATTTGCAGGAACTATACTTATGACAGTTGATATGATATTCCATTAATCATACCTATAAAAGGCATGCAAAAGGAAATGGCTTGTGATTAACACCATACAAATCTTTCTTGTGTCCCATAATATACTTATCTACCATGACTGATACCAACTGTAGCAGTGTTAACTCATGTTAGATATTTCATCATTCTCATATTATTAGAATGAGTTTTTGTACACAATAGAATGCTCTTAAACATGTTTATGCTTTTGGCTTTGTAAGCATCTTACTCTAATTATTAAACTTTTTGCAACTTCAGGTCTTCACATCTTAGTTTATCTCATGCATTAAAATTAGAAGGGTTGTCACTCCCTTCTTACTATATCATGTTGGTGTCTCATCACTTATTTAGCACTCTGTCATAGCTAATGTACATTAATCCATCATTCATTCATATTCATAAACTTCCAAACAATAATATAAACATAAATATAACCTCATAAAATCATTCATTCATCACAATAGAAATATATTCATCAATCTTGGATAAATTGAGAGAACTTGTTGATTAGAAAGTTCCTAGTGAATATCAAAGTAAAACACTAAATGTAGAATCATGATCTCGGATGAAAATTGCTTGCATTTTGCATTGAATTTGAATAAAATGGGTATTAGAATTCCATTGCCTAGGGTTCTTAGCATGCATGGTTTAATTTTTTCCTTGTCATTTTTTATAATTTTCTAATTATCCATTCATCATTGATCCATGTGATAATATAAGTTGCAAGTTATGATGTAAGTTTGAGATTATTACTTTATTATCTCTTTAAATTTTCTCTAAAACATTGATATTGTAGTGACAATGGATGTTATGACTCAAGTAACTATTCTCTAGAGCACTATATTGTGACACTAAAAATAAATATTACTAATACTATTACTCCCTTAATATAAAATTGTAGCCCTAGAATTAGCCATGATTTTCATCTTGGTTTTTTAAGCAAAGTATCATGATATTGAGATTGATCAAAATTGGTGTATTTATTCTCTATAATACCAAGTCACGGCATTAGAATTGGCTATGATTTTGTCCTTATCATTCTAATCAAAGTGTTGTAGCTCTAGGATTGATAGTATTGTGATAGTTACTCTATATAACAAAATTATTATAATGAAAAGATAGAAACTTAGTGTTTTCTCTCTATATCACAAAGTTGTAGTATTAGAAAAATTATGACTCAATATACTTAGTATTTTGATTTTGTGTTGAGTTAATCATAACCCTTGAAATTTTCATGACTATTTTTAAGTTATACCAATGAGGTACTTGACTACCATGATGATAAAATTATATCATGACTTTTAAGTATTTTAGAGATAATATAACCATGACTCCATGAAAATATTAAGATCTCAATAATTATATTGTACAATGAAATACTTATTTCAAATTGATAGCAGAGTCATGACATATAAAGAATATTATGACTTTTGTAGAGTTATGGCTAAGAAAGGATATCCTAACTACTCAAGAATAAAGTATAAAAAGTGTACCCAACTTATGATAAAAGAATTATTATGGATTTCCATCATTTATCTCCCCTTTAAGCTTTTGTTCCACTAAATCTACTAACTTTATCTAAAATTTCTTTAATTTTAGTAATTTTTGTTAAATTAGTTCAAAATAAGAATTTAATTAAATCTCTTCAATAAACATCAGAATAAGTACAAATACAGAAAAATATATTCGCCAAATGAGATGCCCAAAAAAATTAGTATGTGGAGTACTGAACAAATTCCTAGACTAAATGTATTTCTCATCTTTAAGCAATTAATCTTCCTCCAAATATCCACACTATAAGAAGTACACAAGGGGTAATCACAACTATGCTTGAGTCTTATTGTGAACTTTTTCTTTTGGAAGTGAGATCTAGAAATTTGGAATTTGTTATGAAGTATATGGATCATGGTATAATGTATTTATTTATCAAACTGCACAAAAAAAGATATTACATTGTCTCTTAAGTTATGCTACATTTAATTTTTATATCTAGACTTCTTTTTTGGAATGAGTTTCCGCTTTCTTGATCTTAGATATCCATGCTATTTTTTTAGTATAGATAGTTTTCCCCTTCCTTCACCTTGTAATCTCTATTTTGATCATTGATGGTGTGTAGAAAATGTCCAAACAGTATTTATTTATTTGGAAAGTGATATAAAAAAAATTGTGGCTCATTCAACTTTTGCAATTGTTTTCTTACTCATGGATCTAGTGATGATAGTTGACTTTTTCACGTATCATAAATTTTTGCTGCACTCTCACCTCAACTTTATCAATGTTTTGTTCTTTCTCCTTTTTAATCTCATTTTTGTTCATGTTTTCCTCATAAATTATGATAACTTTGAGTGGAATAACATCCAAAATCATGCCCATCTCTTTGAGCTCTATTTCTATTCATCTTATTCGATCTTCTTTTGTATCATTACTCATCTCTGTTAGTAATGCCAAAATATTATCTTCAAATTATGATTTGTCTGTCTAGTATGAATATTTGTGTTGTAGTAGTTGTTATAAACTCTCATATAATAGACATTCATGACTTTGAACATATGGATGAAAATCATTTTATGGTCTGAAATATTATCCACTATTTGAAGTGAATTCATCTCGTCTATTTGACATATTTGTTTGGAAAAAATTCTATCTGTAATCTCTCAATTTCAAGGGATAGAAATTTTAATTTAATTCCACAAGTTTCACTCATGTAAGTGACGGTAGCTATAAAAAAGACAAAAAAAAAAGAAAAACAAAACACAAATACAATATAAACACTGAGCAATAATCACATCCATGCAACTAAAAATAGAATATAATTTTGCAAGGATAGTTATGTCAACTCAATATGACTAAGAGCATATTCAACGGGCTCGCTAAAAATAGAATTTTCAATATTTTGTTGAGTATTGTTAGAAAATTAGGCTCTAACGCGCTCGCTATCTCGCTCGCGTTTTTGCCCCATCGGCTTCTTGCTCAACATATATAGCGAGCGTTTATCGCTCAACAAATATAGCGAGCATTTATCGCTCAACAAATCATTTTTTTCTCTTAAAATATTATTGCCGTCTTCGATATTTACTAGTTCCAGCGACACTGGAACTCAACTTTACACCACACTTTGGTATTTTGTTGAGCTTGGTTGGAGTAAATTTTCAAGTGTTGCTAACTAAAATATTGAATTGAATATTTAAATATTTTTTAATTAGTTATTTTATTGAGTGTGGTTGGAGATGCTCTAAACAAACTTTAATAAAATAAACACTAATAATAATATCAAGAACTTGTTATGACTTTATGATGGTACCAAAATTATCATTAATTTAATATAATCTGAAATTTTCATTAGGTGAGTATCTCTCATTTAACTTAGCTTCATATGTATATGAGTCTTATATATAATAAAGTGAACATTAGTCAATATATCAATTACACAGAGATTGTGTAACATTTATATCAATCAATAATAAACTAACTATTACTCAAGTTGTAAAGTATATTTGATTTTTGAAAAGATGCTCAGACTCAAGAGTTTATTCATATTGATGTGTGTGTATATATTTAATCTTTGAAATAATGCTCAGACTCTGAAAATATATATGTATAGAAATCTACAAGTATACTAATACACATTTCCATATAGATTCTAGTGTGCACACACATGTATATACAAATACCACTAAATATGTGTATATACATAGTTATAGTTTTTTTGTGTACACACACACGCACGCACATATATATATATGGATAGGATATATATATGTACATGTATATACAATTATATATACATGTATATTTACAATAGAATATATGTATATATATATACACAC
This sequence comes from Sapria himalayana, assembly GCA_029783825.1. Taxonomy (NCBI): domain Eukaryota; kingdom Viridiplantae; phylum Streptophyta; class Magnoliopsida; order Malpighiales; family Rafflesiaceae; genus Sapria; species Sapria himalayana. Next base: position 11,892,485 of record JAREIK010000385.1, read on the forward strand.
TTATATGTACATGTATATATACAATATGATATATACGTATGATATCCATAATTGCATATACTATTATATATACATACCAACATTTATATATATAGATAACAATACATAAATATATATATATAGGCATATATAATACTATATATATGGTTATGCACATATATACAATAATATACATGGGTATAGCACTAAATATATCTATAAATATATACATACAATTGTATATTATTAAATATTTGATGGCAATGTAAAGTATTTGTATATAGATATATATCTAAGTAAATATATTTATTCTTATTAATGAGTGTGTGTGTGTGTGTGTGTGTGAATATAATATTCTAAATCATAAACAAAGATTTACACATAACATGAATGGATTTGTTGATCTCTTTATTGGATAATCTTTTTTTCAAGTTTTTTGATGAAAA